>BSQZ01000024.1:4717500-4745000 GCA_033239005.1 Lamellibrachia satsuma
CCACGTTGTTTCTTCCTGTCGTCTCTGAAACACAACATGGTAATCATAAAACAAGAAAAGACAATGTAATACATCTTCTTGTTTAGATGTGGAGAAAAAGTTTTTTATAAGATGATTTATTGACCTGACAATGTCCAGTTTAGTACAAGTTCTTACTGTAAACAAACTGTTTGATACCAGTTCTGACTGTAAACATATTAGAACGACAAAGAATAACATATGACGTACAACACTGTTAAATAAAATGCATTTTGCGATGGATACATTCAGAGAATTTAGTCTTTTTAATTATTTGAATTAATGAAACCTCCAATAAAATCCACATTATTTAACTAATGATATCGTAGTGCATACCCTTTTAGATCCACATGTGTTAACTGCGTATGAAATGTCTGCTGCTCACCTAGAACTCCAAGTCGACCCAGCACCAGGATATGTGAACTGCTCTTGCAGCGTTCGGTTTTCCGTGCTGCCGATAGAAAATATTCAGTCGAATAAGACCACTACTGTGTGGGAGTCTTTTCGATAGAATTGTATTTTTAAGCTTGCTGAATATCGCACTTACGCTAGGATAAACCAACACTTTGCAAGTACGCGTCATCGTTGAGGTGACACTGGTGTTCGGAATTAAAACTGTTTCAAGCCATACTTGTACAACTTTATGAATATTTTAGACAGGCAAAATATCCCCACGTTGATAGCTAGGGACTGGCCATTAGATGTCACAGAGAGTTTATTTATCAAGATAATGGGAGTTAGAATTTATATAAGCAAATCCTCTACAATAGTTAGCGGTTGCTCCTTTATAACAGCGTCTTCAGAAGTGCGAACGTAATAGCTGCAATTTCGAGTATCACCTGTTCTTCTGGGTGGATATTGACGTGTTTGTGACACGGCCGGAAGCAACACAGACAGTCTGCACATCCCGAGTAGGCGTCTGCTGCCTGGCGGTTGCATCGTCACTGGAGGAGGCTGTTTCACAACTGAGTCGTCAGTAACACACGAGACATCAGTAACATCTTCCCCGTGTGTTCTATCGTTCCCCGTGTGGTTGATTGGCAGTCTCGGAGCTGCGTGGACTGTGGAACTGTCGACGACTTTCTGCACCACGTCAACCTCGTTCTGTGTCCGAGAAAAGACACCGGCATTGGCGAACAATGAATTGATTCGAACGACTTCAAGTGTTGGTTGGTAGTTTCGCAAGCTGCTTACACGACACGTGTACGTTACACGAGGCAGTCGCACAGTAGTAACTATGATGACAAAGATAATAATAGCAATGACAACAGCAACATAAGTGATAATAATAATAATAATAACAATAGCATTGTTACCTTTATAATAACAATAATAATAACTGTAACAAAGACAACACCAGTTTTAATAATAACTATAATAACAATATTGAAGAATATAGTCATTCAATAATCTTCTGAATGAATATATTATTTAAATTATGTATATTTAGTGAATAATCGAGAGATAATATGAAAATAATTATACTGCCAAATTGTGAAGGTCTAGCCCAATAGTCCAGCGGATAAGCGACACAAAACCACGTTTTGTTTAAATTATGATAAATGAACAACCTCTGCTCGTTTTAGAACATTTGGACATGTGCTTTCAAATAAGATCGGACACAGCACGGATATGCCATTAAGGACCAATGTTTTATGTCAAGGTCTAGAAGGTTTGCTAGATCCACGTTTCCAAGGGCAGTGAATATGGATGTGGTAGTTTGAGGAAATATAAGGCAGCCATCTTTTTTTTCAAGATGGCCGCGAGAGGCATTCTATGGATGTCATACAACAACATAGTGCGTGCGTGCGTGCGTGCGTGCGTGCGTGCGTGCGTGCGTGCGTGCGTGCGTGCGTGCGTGCGTGCGTGCGTGCGTGCGTGCGTGCGTGCGTGCGTGCGTGCGTGCGTGCGTGCGTGCGTGTACTCGTCTCATATTTTCACACTTACGTCGTTGACTATGTGAGAAGGTTTCCCGCGACAACCAAGTTCCTTAATCAATTCCAACATCTTCTGTTCAAACGGTGTTTTCTCCTTGGAAAAATCGAAGTATAGGTTGTTTAGCACTAGTGGCCCCAACCAGCCGTCTGGCCTGTAGCCAGTCTCTACAATCAGTGGCACGATGTCCCGTCGCAGGTTGTACGTATACACACCCTCTAGCATGAAACAATAACGGGAATAATATGTACATCGGGCACATTTGTAGCTAAACATATTGTTGGTGAAACATTTCATCAACTTGGGAGATAATTCAATGAATGAGATTTTCTTAAAACAAAACTTTTATCTCACTTATTTCAACGCTTCTATGACCGTTGGAATTATGAAGTTCGTTTGTTCACCATTTCCTGAAGAACTCGACCGATGGTTATCCAAACGTTGAAGCAATTGAAATAAATAGTAGCGTTTTAAGGACAAATTATTAATTGAACCTAATGGTGATATATGTCAATCCAAGTTATAAAATATATGTTAATCTACCCAGGTTGCATTAGTAGTGGAAACGCCCTCAACTCAACGGTTGTGATGGGGTGGAAGGAGAAGGGACTCAATGATTGTGACGGGGTGGAAGGAGAATGGACTCAATGATTGTGACGGGGTGGAAGGAGAAGGGACTCAATGATTGTGACGGGGTGGAAGGAGAAGGGACTCAATGATTGTGACGGGTGGAAGGAGAAGGGACTCAATGATTGTGACGGGATGGAAGGAGAAGAGACTCAATGATTGTGACGGGGTGGAAGGAGAAGGGACTCAATGATTGTGACGGGGTGGAAGAAGAACGGATTCAACGATTGTGAAGGGGTGGAAGGAGAAGGGACTCAATTATTGTGATGGGGAGGAAGGAGAAGGGACTCAATGATTGTGACGGGGTGGAAGGAGAAGGGACTCAATGATTGTGACGGGGTGGAAGGAGAAGAGACTCAGTGATTGTGAAGGGGTGGAATGAGAAGGGACTCAATTATTGTGATGGGGTGGAAGGAGAAGGGTCTCAATGATTGTGCCAGGGTGGAAGGAGAAGGGACTCAATGTTTGTGACGGGGTGGAAGGAGAAGGGACTCAATGATTGTGACGAGGTGGAAGGAGAAGGGACTCAATGATTGTGACGGGGTGGAAGGAGAAGGGACTCAATGATTGTGACGGGGTGGAAGGAGAAGGGACTCAATGATTGTGACGGGGTGGAAGGAGAAGGGACTCAATGATTGTGACGGGGTGGAAGGAGAAGGGACTCAATGATTGTGACGGGGTGGAAGGAGAAGGGACTCAATTATTGTGACGGGGTGGAAGGAGAAGGGACTCAATTATTGTGACGGGGTGGAAGGAGAAGGGACTCAATGATTGTGACGGGGTGGAAGGAGAAGGGACTCAATGATTGTGACGGGGTGGAAGGAGAAGGGACTCAATGATTGTGACGGGGTGGAAGGAGAAGAGACTCAATGATTGTGACGGGGTGGAAGGCGAAGGGACTCAATTATTGTGACGGGGTGGAAGGAGAAGGGACTCAATGATTGTGACGGGTGGAAGGAGAAGGGACTCAATGATTGTGACGGGGTGGAAGGAGAAGGGACTCAACGATTGTGACGGGGTGGAAGAAGAACGGACTCAACGATTGTGACGGGGTGGATTGAGAAGGGACTCAACGATTGTGACGGGGTGGAAGGAGAAGGGACTCAATGATTGTGACGGGGTGGAAGAAGAACGGACTCAACGATTGTGACGGGGTCGAGGAGAAGGGGTCACCCACCCTTTCTACAGCTCTCGCTGTCCTTGTACTTGCGAGAAGCAGCAATGAGCACGACGCATGCGTCCTCTACTGCCGCGTCCATCGCCTCCAGTGGCGACTTGGCTGCCACGAACCAACGACACGTTGACATTAGATAACTGGACAACAATAGCGGAAATGTTAACGTTTCCATTATCATTTTACACGTCTTTCATATGTTTAGAACCCACCTCCTTCAGTACTCTCACTAAGCATTCATGGCTCCTTCTCGATATTTACAAAAGATTGTGGCGTATTTCAATGATCAATAAATGCTCCCAAAGCATAATATTGTAGGTGATAATGATCAATAAAATGCTCCCAATGCTGTTGTAGGTATATATGTGTGTTTGTCTCCAACTTAACCTCGTCAACACGATATGTTATCTATTATCAGTATTGGTGCTATTATCTATTCCAAGAGGAGGCACATAACACACCTAAAGCTCACATTATGTATAGCACACACGCCTCAATATTCGTATTACATATCCACTTTACAACACCGTCTCAGCATGTGTTTCTTTCAACTTACGGGACTCTATTGTGACATACGCGGCACATCTGAAAACCGATCATTACTCAAATTCCAGTAGTACAATATATGCTATTTTAAACAGCGTTGCCCACATAGCAAATTTATACATATATGATCAATGTTTTGTTCTAAATTATGTTGCATTTATACATATATATCCAGACTTTTATACTCACGCATGTTGTCAACGTCCATCCAGGCTTTGTAACCAGCTTCTTTCAATCTGTCTCGGATTCGCTTAATTAATTTTTGACTGGCCCATTGGTAGCTGATCATGATGTGCTTGCTGCCATCAGGTAACGCTTAAATTGACAAGATAGGTTTACTTGTACTTGCTAAAATAAACATGTTTTCTCACACACGTCAATTGAATTCAATTGTTCGATCCATAATTATTGGAACTCGTGAACGATAGTTCTTTCATCCATGGCAAAATCCCAGATGGCAAGTGGACAAGAAAGCCATTTTCTTATCGATAGTCCAACATTTGTTCATCTATGTGTAACCCGCCCTCCTGAGATATGTGTCAACCTTGTTTTAAACATATTCACCCTGCTGGCAGTTACACAATCTGTAGAAAATGTTTCCATTCATTTATTGTCCTCTGTGAGAACGAATACTTCCTGATAACCAATCTACACTGATCCTTTACTGATGTTTTCTAATGTCATATATTTCTACTATCTTTCTTGAATGAGATACAAATATTTATATCAATATTTTCATATCCATTCAATATCTTACAAACTTAAATGTTATTTCCTCTTAACCTCCTTGTCTCTAGGATTGTTAAACCGCATTCTTTTAGACGTTCTTCATAACTAAGGTATCTCAGTTCTGGAATCGTTTTAGTTGCTCTCCTCTGCATTCGTCCAAGCGCATCCTTCTTACCTTATGGTCCACATGTTTGCATACAGTATTTTAAATGAGACCTAACTATTGCTTTATACAGAGGTGTAATTAATTTTTCCTTGTATGTTATATTTTTCCTAGTCAACCCAATAATTTGGTTACCCTTTGAAACTTATTTGGTAAATATCGTTAGTTAGACCTTTCTTATTTTTATGTTATTAGTCTACACAGTTAAATTTAATGTTAAGATTGCCTTAATTTATGTACAATTAATTTGAAAATACTGTTGTTCCAATTTCACAGTAGGTCTATGCGAGCAGCAAACCCATAATAAGCCAACTAACTCCATTGTCGCTCGATTATTACTTAGCGTTTGAAATTGGTGTGCTGCTACTTGTTGGGTGGGACTAATTAAAAATTACACTATTATTTTATAAATACTCCAAGGATTATATAAAAGATAATTTGCCGCACCACATCAACCCGGTCGGAAGTTCCCGCTAACCTCTTGAAATCATGTAAGTTGCACACGCTCTTGCACGTGGACGCTAATACAACAACAATACACGCACATAGGCCTAGTATTCAACGACAATGTTCACTACAGTATGCTGGTATGTTGACTGTTGGCCTGGTGTTGTAAAACACACCTACTCTCCAAACGGGTACTCACGACTTTTGTACAGTGCACATCGTTCTTAAATCACAAATAATCACAATATTTCGGCATCGCCAGTTTTCTGTGGTCGGTCGCCTATTTCGTTGACAAATTCTTACAGGCGAAGGTGTATCAAACCATAAACCGGTTCCGAGGCTCCTGTATACACAACGGTGTACACCGGTCTATATCTTCTATACAAATGCAATGAGGCGAGACTACCAGTCGTGGCCGTAAATAAACTGAGAAACGAATCAAAGCTACAAGACGCATTAGTGCTCGGATATATAGAACGAAGTTATAAGCAACACAAAGCCTGCTCGCTACTACTCACTGACCAACGTGCTCGCCTAGTAATTGTTTACATAATTCGTCCGTCACCGAAGTTGCAAGACGATAAGGGCCTCTCTTGAATACTGTGAAACGCCGCAAACTACAATGGTCCGGCCACACATGCTTGCCGAGGAGATCTTGCAAGGTCAGCGGCATACAGGCGGAGAAAGGACAGGTCTGGAGGAGTGGCAGCTCTTGGGGGCCGCTCACAACCGTGCCAAATGTAGGGTGGTTTCTATCGAGGGTTTTAGGCGCGCACCTCTACAATCGACATGGTCAGGGTATACGTAACTGAGCGTGAATTCGTCCAGTCGAGGACACTGCCGAAGCATGATCCAAACAAATTGGTATGATTTTTGTGGACACAGCATCGAGGCTAGACTGTTGTCACTCCTTACTGTGTTGCGTATCGGACAAGAACATCGTCAGACAACAGCGACTCCAAAACACGGCTGTCATAATCATCGTCGGGGTGCCCAAGTGTGCTCAGATACCTGCATTGGCTGCCTGTGCGGGAGCTCGTTCGCTTCAAGGTCCTGCTTTAGAAAACACTATATTTTAATCAGCATTTTAACAGCTGGAAAGACTTTTAGAGTTGGTTTTAAGCCCTGTTAGTTCTGAGCTGTTATATAATCTCATGGTTTTCAAAGTTAATTTGAATGTAATTTAATTTGATTGTAATTTAATTTTAATGTAATTTATGTAATGTAATTATGTAATTTATGAATGTAGTTTTATTTTACTGTAATTTTTTTTAATGTAATGTAATAATTTTTTTATATCGTAATACAATTATTTAAATTGCAATGTAATCCAATTATGCAATTACTTGATCAAATGGTAGCTAGATTTGGCGCGATATGAGTGTAATATTTATTTGTTTGTTTATTTATTTATGTATAAGTCGTTGGGCGGGATTCGTCTGACATATCCATCAAGAACCATTATTTAGCATACATTTCCATCAAGAACCATTATTTAGCATACATTTCCATCAAGAACCATTATTTAGCATACATTTCCATCAAGAACCATTATTTAGCATCTATTTCCATCAAAAACCATTATTTAGCATACATTTCCATCAATAACCATTATTTAGCATACATTTCCATCAAGAACCATTATTTAGCATACATTTCCATCAAGAACCATTATTTAGCATACACTGTCGCTCGGCGACATTCAAGTATCTGGCCCTTAAACTCGAATCGGCTCGAGTCATCCTTTATGACTTCTGTAGAACTTTATTACCACTTGGAATGAACAGAATGAACTCGAGTCATATTGTAGTGGTTTGATTACAACACTGCGATCACACTATCTAGTTATGTCCTCAAAATCCTATATAATATTTCATAAAAAGTCTACGTACTAATTTGTTAAGGGAAGACAACCGATCCAATTATATGTTGACAAGTTGTATAATCCGCCTAAAAGCAAATCGGCACCTACTGCTAGCGGGGGTGTGACATCATCATGATGGGATGTCAGAAAATAGGGCTCAACTGAATTTCTGAAGATTAAATTTATTTACAAATATGCACAGCAGTCATTACTGCTAACGTTTCGCTGTTACCACCGGATAAACGGCCAGGTCACGATTTTCGTTGCCGTTTTATGGTCAAACGCGTTCGATAATTAATACTACTTGACGTAATCTCGATTAACGAGGCTCCGTGAGGTGGCGCCACCACGTGTCGCTCTCACAACCGCCTCGTTCCAAACAGTACTTTCCGTTGTGACAGAACCTGGATGTTTGCCCAGAATCCGGAACTGTAATACTAACTAATCAGTTATGAGCAACATTTTATAAGCGTGTTCAATGCACACGAAACAATTCTAAATATAACTTATATTGGAGCACTTCACACAATAAAATAAAGCGGAATTACTATTTACACTGTGTTCGTTCCGTATAGTACCATCACCGGCTGAGTGTCGGCGCCACCAGCAAGGACTGGAAGATCGTAGGCCTGGACCCGACGGCGTCTACTGACTGTATGTTGATCTAATCAATCAGACCATACTCTGTTCTCGGTGAGTTCACAAAGACGAAGGAAAGTCGAATAAGCGAGATTAAATTTAACGATGAAACGGGACCAACGGTCATCGAACGCGAAAGCAGAGGTCGCTGCCCTTGTCAGAGTTCGCAAGCGTCTGTCGTTTGCTGCTCGCTTCACACGTGCAGCTGGTCCCGTCGTCAGTGCAATGCATGAAACACCTACATTTACAATACAGACCGTAGATAAACATCACACATCTTCGTTCATGGAGTTGTGTAGCATGTTCGCACGACACATGTCCGAAATGTATTTGCGTCGGTTGCGAGGGGCAACGATTCTGTTCCATGGTTGTAGAAACACAACATATTTTCGATGTTTGTAGAAACACAACATAGTTTCAATGCTTGTGGAAAGACAACATATATGTTCAATGTTTGTAGAAACACAACATAGTTTCAATACTTGTAGAAATACATTATTTTGCAGTTCGTTGAGTTGGTGTGGCATTTACCACATGTAGAGGCGGCGCATTATCGCCGTCTTATTTGTAGAATCACTCGCATCTTGTTTCTCGAGTTCACTCCCTGCAATGCAGACAAAACAATGCACAAGTTCCGCCCACTCTGCGAAGCTTACTTACTTACTTACTTACTTACTTACTTTCGAAAAACGTAACAACAACGAAAAGAGCATTTAATGTTCACTCTATGCCGATGTCGAGCTTGTGAGTTTCGATCCACCAAACTGGTATGGCCGGCACCTGATTGACACATGTCTATCATCAATCACAACCAATGACGTATTTAGGTTATGTACATGGAAATAACAAAACATACACATTCTATAAAGCAAGTCGTACATATTTGTGTACATGTATTGGGGTATTAATCGCATACTTACCTAGAACTTTATATCGACCATCGGAAAGCACCCGGAAACGTGGATTTTTCTCATCGGTTCTCCCGGTTTTCGCTCCTGAAAGAAAATGTTACGTTCGTCAGTTAATGGTATCGTCGAGAAAGGTTGGCGTGAGACGACAATGACAAATTCAGCCAAGCAGCTTAAGTAATATCCGTACAAGCGTATAAATGACCGGGGCAATTAACTTGGCACACTAAATTGGTTTTATGTCTCACCTGCTCCTCGGGTAAGACGCGTCTGTGACAAGGCCAACAACAGCAAAGACTATATGCCCAGCTGTTACTGGCCGTCCCGCGTGCAGAGTGTGTAGTATCGGCGGAAGAGCCGATCTTCTTACGTGTACACGCGCCCTCCTGCAATACAGACATGCTGTCGGAGCAGTTTTACAACGGAACTGTATCAAAACGTGTTATTTTCGTCGGATTACTTAATAAAAAGTGTACGTTACAGAAACACATAAGACAACAGTGAAGACGATTAGCATAATTTAAAAAGCCCATAATATGATTTTGGTGTAAAAAGGTAGACAACTAAGAAACATTCTGAGCATGTATGTCATATTTCGCATTTTTTTGGCCTTATCTTATTGGTTGGTTTTAGGTATACTGTTTGTGCCATGCTAGCTTGTGTCACATGACCTTAATCACGTGACACATCCGTATCAACGACGATCCACTGATGAAGACCGAGAGACGAGAGGGTCGGTTAAAATAGCAGAAGATAGCACCACAGTTTGTTGAGAAGTAAAACCAATTCACATTCCAATTTGAACAACATTGAGATATAACTATATTATAGTTGTCATTATTACGTTGCATTGTATCATGCACTGGCCGCGGCGTTGAATTTCATTAATCAGTTCTTTCATCTTCTGTTTGAAGTTCGTGTCGTCTGTAAAGTCGAAGTAGAGGTGATTGAGCACAAGAGGACCCAGCTAGCCGTCAGGTGTGTAGCCAGGCTGAACGATCACTGGAACGATCTCTCGCCTCTTGTTATACGCATACTCGCCCTCTGGTGACACAGTAAAGAAACGGGAAAATATCGACATTAACATATTTCATATTTGCAAAACGGGCTTCCTTTTATTGTACATTAGCCGAGTTGACTGGGACCAAATGGAAGCTACTGCAAGAGCTTATGACTCCTTGTACTATTCAGTCGTGTTATGTTTGCGCAGTGCCCTGGCGATGACAACTTCGCGCCCCAAAATCATGTACAACTGCCGGTTTCACGAAGTATTCGTGCGTGACCGTTTGACGTAGATCATGTAACTCGCAACAATCGTAGAAAACACGCATTGCGCTGCAAACAGTTGTACGCACTATAGTTCCGAGTTACGTAATCTGTGCGTCAAACGTCCACACAGGTTACTTCGTAGTACCCCCACCGCCAGGGAGAATCGGGGAATCGTGAATGTGTTTTCATGCACGAACCATTACCATGGGCCCCGGGCACACGCATTATCCTATATGCATGTATTCGTTGTTTTCCAGAAGAGGACTGCGAGCAGCCTTGTGTTATTTATTCTAATAAACTTACGTACTAACCGTGTGTGCGACTCGAATAAGTGCATTTAGTTCGATGAGTGTTGAGGATGAGAAACGGAAAAAGATTTTAACAAGATTTTAACAAGATTTGCCATCCAAGCCAAAGGCCCAGATGGCAAGTGGACAAGGAAGCCATTGGCTTATCGAGAGTCCAACAATATTCACCTACTTATAACCCGCCCTCCTGATATATGTGTCAACCTTGTTTTTAAACATATTCACGCTGCTAGCAGTTACACAATCTGTAGACAGTTTGTTCCATTCATTTACTGTCCTCTGTGAGAACGAGTGCTTCCTGATGTCCAATCTACATTGATCCTTTACTAATTTTACCTCATGTCCTCTAGTTCTGCTATCCTTCTTGAGTGAGAAAAACATATTTCTATCAATATTTTCATACCCATTCAATATCTTAAAAACTTCAATCTGATCTCCTCTTAACCTCCTTGTCTCTAGAGTTGTTAAACCACATTCTTTCAGGCGTTCTTCATAACTAAGGTCTCTAAGTTCTGGAATCATTTTAGTTGCTCTCCTTTGTATGCGTTCAAGCGTATCTATATCCTTCTTACGATATGGTCTCCATGCGTGTATACAGTATTCTAAATGAGGTCTAACTATTGCTTTATAAAGAGGTATAATTAACTTTTTCCCTTGTATGTTATGTTTCTTCTAATCAATCCAAGAATTTGATTACCCTTTGAAGCTGCAATACCACACTGCTCTGAAACTTTCATATCAGCGCTTATTGTAACTCCTAAGTCCTTTTCTTTTACAGTAGTACCAAGAACAGTAGCTCCCATTTTATAGTTTACATTCAAGTTCCCATGTCCTGTATGTAGGCATTTACATTTCCCAAAATTGAACAGCATCTGCCATTTCTCAGACCATTTCACTAATCTGTCTAGATCGTTTTGTAAATGTTGTTTATCACCATCAGTATTAACCTTTCTAAACAGTTTTGTGTCGTCCGCAAATTTCAGTACGTTACTTGTTATACTGTCGTCCAAGTCATTGATATAAATTAAGAATAATATAGGTCCTAATACTGATCCTTGAGGTACCCCACTCAAAACCGATTTCCAATTTGAAACTTCGCCATCTACTACAACTCGTTGTCTTCTGTCAGTCAGCCATTGTTCTATCCAGTCAGTTATGCTATCCCCGATACCATGGGCTTTTAATTTAAGTAGCAATCTTTGATGTGGCACTTTGTCAAAAGCTTTCTGAAAATCTAAGTAGATAATATCTACTGGCGATCCCTCGTCTATCCACTTAGTGATTTCTTCCAAAAAACATAACACATTTGTTAAGCATGACCTCGCTTTAAGGATACGTTGCGAACAGTAAGTCAGATCATGTACCTGTTCTGCAGCTCACACTGTCCTTGTACTTGGTAGACGCAGCGATCAGCACCATGCTGGCTTCCTCAACCGCTGCGGCCATCGCCTCCAGTGTCGAACCGCCTGCAAGAGACCGAAGAAACGTGGCTTAGCAAGTCGGCAAGTGGAATGCCGGCCAGCCTGGTGTTGTGTTGTGTATCCTGTATGTAGTCTTGTGAAATTTACCAGCATGTTTAATTTTGCTCATCATTAGAAAATGTTTTAAACAATACACATCCGTAATATCTTACACCATTTTATAATATATATTTTTATAATGTTTTAAAAGTAAGATTTTAGTCTAGTTAGTGTGTGTGTGTGTGTGTGTGTGTGTGTGTGTGTGTGTGTGTGTGTGTGTGTGTGTGTGTGTGTGTGTGTGTGTGTGTGTGTGTGTGTGTGTTCTGTATATATATATATATATATATATATATATATATATATATATATATATATATATATATATATATATATATATATATATATATATATATGACTCATCAACTTAGCATTACTTCGTTCAATGCATGGCTGGCCAAATGTCTCCAATATACACTACTGGAAATAATAATGACACCAAGTAACATTGCCGAAACTGAATGAATTGCCAAACATATTATTTAATAAATTTACTTGGACAAACAACCGTACAACCAGGGAGACAACATAATGAAGCATACAAGCATCAGTAATACCCACTCATGTCGTACACATCCATCCAGACTTTGAATCCAGCCTCTTTCAGTTCGTCTCCGATTCGCCTCATCAGCTGCTGGTTGTCCCACTGGTAGCTGATCATGATGTGTTTTCTAGCGGCTGTGAAGCGTTGAAAGTACGTTTACTTTACAACATGAATTTTTACCATTTAAAAGAAATCAATCAAACCTCACGAAACAGGTTGATGACATTCAACCGGTGAACTGAAGTAATTATCCTATGTTGTTGTGAATTAATGTTATTGTTGTGTTGTAAATGATGTGACCGTTGTCGTTGCACCTGGCCACGCCAACAGATAACGACAGAAACATCAAGTTTTGTGTGATACATAATCTTGAACAGGCTCAAAGGAAAAGCCGAAAAAATATTGGCTGAAGAATAGGCAGGACTTAGAGCCGACAGAAGCACCTCGGAGCAAATCTCCAATGTAACACTGATTGTAGAAAAATACCTGATCCATAATTTCAGTATCTTTGCAAAGGCATTTGGCCGTATCTGGCACGAAGGTTTATGGCAATTAATGAGAAACTACAACTTCGACGAAGATTTGGTATTATAAGTTTTGTAGGAACTGTAGGATATATGTATAAATAGTGCAATACTTCTAACAGGAATCGACCAAGCAGAGTTTACCAACCCTGTTACGCATAACAGAAGACCAAGCTGGCGAGGACTCTGGAAGTGGCATCCCTACGACCTTCAGGGGATGAAGATGACGATGAAGGTGAAGGTGAAGGTGAAGGAAGGTGAAATGATCACAGATGGTAATGACAGTGCATGTCCGAATGAAACAGAACTGAAAATCAAACTCATTTAATTACATAATTTTTTTATATAGACGTATTATAAGTCAGAAGTACTGAACCATTGAATTTTAATCGTATAACTCGACTTAATTTAACTTAGACATTCATTATTTACTTCGCCAATTGGCAGTGAGACATCCTGGTTTGAGGCATACACCCGATTAGTGTTCTTACCAGTGCTGTCTTTCTCTCTGTGTCTGTGTTCTTCCAAACTCCAGAGGGCGCCATCGGCGTTCTTTTTCAATTCCTTGTCATTGCTCGAGGCCAACGTCTTGAGTGCTGACAACAGGAACCGAGCAAAAAGCTTTATCTCAAGCCACTAAGTTTGAACTATATAGTAAACAGACCTTAGAAATCTACATAGACAGACGTAGAACACATAAACAGTGGCAATGACTTTCCTGGGGCGGCTGTGAACATCTATCACGTCTAAAGACTTATATATACTATATAGGCCTAGTAAATATACCATAGGAATCTACAGACAGACGTGGAACACCTAAACAGTAATTACTTTTCTCCGGGGCGGCTGGGACCAAGCACAACTGTCAGTTACAACTACGTAGAATATAATTCTCAGTTACGTTTACAACGGTTCAATAACAACTCCCATTTGATTATTAAGGATCGCTGGTTTGAAACATAGTTTACCAGTTTAATACATTTTCCAAGAGAGGTGTTATTAATGTCAGTCACTACTATTTTATTACACGCTATACCAAGGGCAACGCAACTTAAATCAATGACGTCCACGAATCAAATAGTACATTACATGGTTTAGTAATGAGGTTCAACAACATCTCTATTAAGTGGTCAGTACTTACTAGCTGTTTGGTGTAGGACATAGACTGTAATTAATTACGCTTACATTAACAGTTTAGTTGAACCCGGTAAGCGTTGTCGGCGTGGCTATCCCACAACATTTATCAAATAGCCTGCACAATGTATCCATTTATCATTCAACTACATTAAAAACGTTGTATTGCAAGCACATTCGAATGATCAGAACTGCTTTCTTAATACAAATAATCCGACACTGATGCTGACCCACTACACATCCGGGTTCTTGGATGATGAACTCCCTGCATCGGAATGCGAGACACCGAATACCCTGGACGGCGAGAAGCTGCTCTTTCTGATTGCCGATTTTCAGCAATTCCTTGTACATAGGCAACGCCCCCTTACGGATAATTCGCACTTTGTTGCCGTCATTGTTCGCTAGTTTGTTCAGTCCCTGGCGAGTAAAAATAATGTTGATATTGTGTTGACATGTGGAAAACACTTTCTGTTAATTTAACCACAACTAATAGCAAAATACATGCATATGTATATAGAGTTCATACTGTAAAATGATTTACCCAAAGAGCAAATCTAAATGTAAGAAAACATGTTTTCCCTCTCAGCGTGGGCGAGCAATGGAATAACCTCTTAGAATCAGGAGTGCAGGCCAAATTTATATATTAATATATATATATATATATATATATATATATATATATATATATATATATATATACATACATACATACATACATACATACATACATACATACATACAGACAGACAGACAGACATACATACATACATACATACAGACATACGGACAGACATACGGACAGACAGACAGACATTACATTGTGTCAGTGATATAATTTTAATTGTAGCACTATTATTTTGTAAAGTACTTCATACGAATTCATGACATATGCCAATGTTACCTCGAGCAGCCCAACTGTAGTAAATCCGTGCTTTCCTGACTCTTTGGTTGGAACATAGACCTGTAATGGATATGAATTACTATTCTCTGTAATAGTAGTTATTGCATTGTAATGATCGCTTGGTGGGTATCAGTTCAATGTGTTGAAGTACGGAAAGACATTTGTTGTTTATATAATAACACTGAGAACGTGGAGTAAATTTTCCAAACTAACGATTAGACATTTCGTAGATAAACGTGTTACAACAATGCTCGAAACACATCGTAGATAAGCAGTAATTACTTACTGTGGTGTTCTTCCAAGACAGACCATGCACGTTATATACCTTATTATATAAGCTGCTACAATTATTAAGTCTGACTAGTTATATTGCTATTGCAACCATCATAACCTGTTACTATAACAGTTAGTGGGGTATGTATTATTGAATGTTAATTACCTATTTTCGCCATGGGTTTGTAAATAGAATACCACTTTTTGCTTCAATAACAGGTTCATTTTTAAAAATGCATTTTTTATCGGATATATGCAAAAGATAATTATATTATTATAGGTTGCAGTGTCCTTTGTAGGTTTTGTTTGTAGTGGTTTCAACGCGAATTGTAAAAGTTTCGATAATTGCACGCTTTGCCGAAAACGATGTGCCCTTTCCATAATATGCGTCTATACATTACATTACACACGGGGGGATGGCCTACGTGTGTTTGTCATGCGGGAACATCATAGCGCGTAGAATGATGCTGATAACTAATGGCGCTCAGTTTACCTCTCTCAGCATATTAATGATGAAGCTGATGTTTTCGTCATTTTCGTTGAGTTTTTCGTTCTCTTCGTCCGTGGTGATGTAGGCTAGCACAAAGATGGCGAGGGCCTTCATCGTTGGGTTTGCTACCGACCGAAACCTCGGCAGAATTTCCGTGGCCGACGCCTCCTTATAGACTTTGCGCGCGCCGTCTACCTTCTGCCAAATATAGGTGAATTCAGCGTTGATATCTTTAGCGCAGCTATTCATCATTGTAGTCAGGTAGTCGCAATACAATATAATTTAATACAATACAATCCTAAACAATGCAATAGATAAACATTCTAAAGTGCCAGTATTCTAAAAAAAACAGAGCTCATAGGCGCATCAGGATTAGGCAAAATCAACGTTATAATCAATTCGCATTCCTCAACAATATAAACTATGTTAGAAAGTTAGGTATTCGCCTGACGACAGAAACTCATAATGAATCTGCAATGTAAAGTGACCATAACAAGTTTCTAATTTTCTTTCCAAAATTCTTCCCGGTGCTGTCGAGGGACAAAGAGTGACCAACCTTCATGACATTGTGAAGAACACACATCATGTTAATGACACATATCCTGATATCGTCGTTCTCCATAAGTTTCGGGTTTGTTGTCGGGTCTAACTTGTCGTTTTTCATGTACTTCAGTATGCGTCGCGGGAGCGCCATGTCGATCACTTGCTTACAGATGTCTTCCGACCTGTTTGTCGCATTGCACATGCACGCGGCGATGAGTCTCGTGTGTTGTATGGAGATTCCGCTCGGCTCCGACAACTCGGAGAGAATGTTATCGAACAGTTGGGCCAGGCCGGCTTTGATGATGACGTCTGTCGTCTTGTACTCGGCAGTAACCGACGTGCTTGTTTCAGCTTTGATGGCCTTCAGAATGAACTATTGGCGAAACGCACATATATGCATATACTTACATATATTCACATACACGCACGCACACACACACACACACACACACACATATATATATATATATATATATATATATATACACACATATGTATATATATATATATACATATATATATATATATGTATATATATATATATATATATATATATATATATATATATATATATATATATATATATGTATATATATATATATATATATATATATACACACACACATATATATATATATATATATATATATATATATATATATATATATATATATATATATATATATATATATATATATATATATATATATATTATATAATATACACATGTGTATATATATATATATATATATATATATATATATATATATATATATATATATATATATATATATATATATATATATATTCTTAAGACATCAATTGCAATATCACCCTCATTAATTGGCTGACCATATGCTTTAAAGAAAAATAATGCTTTAAATAGTAATAATTGTTAATGTAATAATAATAATAATAACAACCATAACAGTAATAATAAAACGATTACGTGTCAAACAAATAAGATTTTTTTTACTACAATTGTCGTCGTTCTGCTCTACAGAAATACAAAGAACAAAGAACAGCACTACACACAACACCAATAAAATATTACTTCACGGCGGATACTAAATGTGAAAAACTAACTTCGAGATCCTCTTGGCATGTCTTTGCCTTGTAGTCTGTCGTCTCCAATAGGCGACGCATCGTCTCTCGCACCGTGGTCATATCGCTGCGAGTCCCTAACCCACTCACCAAATCGCCGTTGGTTGGCTTTTGCATTTAGAGCAGGAGCACCGAACCTAAGCCGTAGCTGGGAGTTGCAAATGTGTCAATTAAATCAATTAATGCCCGCTAGATGGCACAACCGTTTAAAATACGAATGGACATTAACTGGTGTCGGTGTACTGACATCAGCATTGTACAAAACAACATTTCTGGTCTTTTGTTTTCAATATGAGAATACAAAATGAACTCTTAGGCTGGGTATTTTCCAGATTTTCTATGCCAACATTTTCAATTAATTAACCGCGAATCAATCGCTACGCATAGGCGAAGGATCCAGAGTCATGTGGCGGTCTGACCCCTCCAATAGTTTGGGTGGGATGGGCTTGAATATACTTTGACCCCCAATATATCCCCAATGTTTGTTAGAATCCAGGCGCGGATTTGGTTGAGGCAAGTGATCCTCTCCTCCACCCGAGGTCATGGTTGGCAGGCACCAATTTCGCCATTTCTCCCCTAGATATTCAGCAGCTTTCGACACCTATGCTACGAGTCCCAATTTTTTTCATAGACGCCACAATTTCGTTAGCTCAAAGTTGGAAGGACCAGAGAAACACAGCAACAAGTAAATAGCATCGTAAGACCATCACCAGAGAGGAATTTCGCTTTAATGTACATAGAGATTATACATAAATTAATATGCCAACAGATTTGGTCGAATCAAACCAGTGTCGTCACATAGACGTGTGTTGCCATATACAGCGTACAATCATCTTAATATGACACATCGCTGTTAGGCCACATGTCGACTAGAATCATCAGACACAAAAAGGAACGTCGGTTTTAATAAGGCGAGGTTGGTGTATAACCTGCTCGCAAATGCAGGAAACGTTTACATAAATATATGAACGTATACAGGCATATATGTGCATGTGCATATGGTGTGTGCTTGCCTCATTGTGTGTAAATAATGACAAGTGTCGTCTGCAAGCACAAACATATACATTAGACTAAATAATGACAAGTGTCGTCTGCAAGCACAAATATATATACTAGACTAGAACACTCGATCCGTTGCAGGCATGGACCCGCGTGCGTTTAATGATAGGCGTACATTGGTAAACCTTTGTTACGAATTGTGTGCTTACTTGACTTAAAATAGATCAATCGTGCAATATACGCTGGTCCGCGGATCAACAAAACTCGAGCCGCGTGTTGATCTTGCCAGCGCAGCCGTTGTTGGACCGATTCAAAAAAGAATCGTGGCAGCAAATGTTTTGTAATGTGCGCTGACACAATTGCACAAACGCGCGACTCGCAACGGAAGTTGAGCAATGTACGCCTAGCAGAAGATGTGAGAGGAACTGTTATTAACTACATACTTAATGGGCGCGGGAAAGGAATTTGTTGGCGCGATTGTTGGTGCATGCGTGTGCGTCCATGCGTGCAGTGCACTGACCTATATGATATATCTCGGAACGGGGAGGTCAGTGTAGGGGGGGGGGCGGGCCAACTTAGTTACACGTTAGATTTCCATGTTACCACGGAGTAGCGCAACAGGGTATAAAAAGATCAAAATTGTAAACAAAACGGGGGGCGGGGGTGGCGTGGCCCAACGTTCCCCTAAATACGCCACTGCACATATGTATGCGTGTGTTCGCAATGTGCTTGTGTATCGACATACCACTGTGCGTTTATAAATGGGTGCGTGCGTGTGTGTGTGTGCGTGCGTGCGTGTATGAATGTGTGAGTTTGCGTGTACAGTGCCTAATCAGATACCCCCTACCTTGATAGTGAAATTTTGGTCAGGGCATGAACGCTGTAGCGGAGTACTTACGAATTCTGGGTGTCTGTGGGCGTCACGTTCTGTTCTGTTCTATGTACGAGCTCGAAACGTCTCGCCTCAACGCCCTCGCCTGTTCGTGTGACACTATTTTCGCGACTGTTCTGCATAAGTCACGTTTCATTGACAGGAACGAGGCATCGCTCTCGCATTGTGGCTTATGCCGTTGACGCATTATTAGTTCGTGCTTCAAACGTTTGCTGTCTCGGCGCACTCGCCTGTTCTTGTAGTCTGGCACACAACGCTCAAAGGGGAGCTGCTGACAGTCACGTAGCGTCGGTGGATAGATATATGAATCTTTCGATAACTTATTCATTGGCGTTCTTCGCCGCGAGTGCAAAAACGTTGTTAAGCGGCGCATCAATCAACTGAACAACAAAAGAAACGTGAACACGTCTGTCAAAACAGTATGACGCAGCTAGATGTGGCGTCTCTATTAAGTCATAATGTCGTGCTTGGCGCATGTGCTACGCCCCGCGGTCCATCCCGGTTAGTTCTGGGGCTGGACGCCCGGTCCAGCCCGTTTAGTTCAGGACCTGCGTGGCCACGTGGAATGCACGTGAAAGCGCAGCAAGTGATATTTGAGAGGTGGACATTGGGCCACGAACTGGACGACCTCGACGATCAAGGCAAGACAATGCCACCATATCCAACACATCCAAGTGTTGGATAGCATCCAAAGCGCCACTGAAACCTCGCTGAACGTCAGCGGGAAACAGTAGAGCCTATTTATTTGTCAGACAGTGCGCCGCTACCGCCCACAGAAGCTGAAAACAGGTCCCGAACGAAGAGATGGTCTCATAAATTCTCAAAATCTCTGAACACACAGCAAGAAATTACAGCCCTTGACATCAAGAAGGCATTCGACCGTGTGTGGCATAAGGGACTCATGGAGAAACTTTCATCTTTTGGCATCCACTTCCATTGCTGGGTTGCTTCTTTCCTGCCAGATAGACAACAGTATATTGTCCTTGGTGGCTCTACATCATCAGCAAAGCCTATATCTGTCGGAGTCCCTCTGGGGAATATTCTTAGTAATGTGCTTTTTAAGATTTTTATTGATGAATTGGCTTCACACCTAGAGAACGACATCCACTTATTCACTGGTGATTCTATACTCCATATTGCCATTAAGAATACATGCGATAGAATCATATGCGCAGAAAGCTTTCAATGTAACTTGAATAAACTCGAAGCGTGGGCAGACATTTGGTGTGTCACATTCAATGCCAGCAAAACAGAGGAGATGATCATCAGCAGGAAAAGAAGCCAGAATAATCCCCCACTCAACTTTATGAACAAGGAATTACAGGCTACGTATAGTATAACTCTTCTGGGTGTCACCATCACCAAGACATTGTCCTTGTCACAGCACATCAAATGTATTGCCAAAAAGACAGCAAAGCGTCTCTATATCCTGGGCCGTTCTAGAAACATCCTTCCTCATCAAGCTCGCCTTTACGTTCTTGGTCAACTTCGCTGCGTCGTGCTGCGTTGAGAAAAGTCTTATTAAGTCGTGAAAAAAACTGATGGTGGAATCGCGTTTCTGTTGTTTCTCAGTATATAATGGCTACGTATTTTGTTGGTCGTTCTGTAGGCGGTTCCATATATGCGCGTGTGCACTCCCGCGTGCGTGTCTGCGCGTGTGTGTATGCGTGTTTAGGTGCGTGTGTGCGTGTGTGCGTGCGTGTGTGTGTGTGTGTGTGTGTGTGTGTGTGCGTGCGTGTGTGTGTGTGTGTGTGTGTGTGTGTGTGTGTGTGTGTGTGTGTGTGTGTGTGTGTGTGTGTGTGTGTGTGTGTGTGTGTGTGTGTGTGTGTGTGTGTGTGTGTGTGTGTGTGTGTGTGTGTGCGTCCTTGTGTTTGATTAATAACATGTTTCCGGGACAATGTGTGCACAGTGTATGTACAAATGAATACGGTTATGGCTGCTACTACATTCTGATGAAACAGCTATTGTAGCGTTTTGAAACTTGAAAAATATACATATAATTTATAACGAATGTTGGATACTTTTAATCAAGCCTCTAACCCAACTTTTATATAAGGCTCTACTAACTTATTTTCTGATGTGCTACCATGTACTCTTCTAAATGGGAAACAAGTACCCACCGTACTGTACCTGTTAAACTTTGTAGGTGATGAAATTGAACTAATAGTAGGGCAAAGTCCGTGACAAGAACAGGAAATATGTTTGTACATGTCCCAAAGACACAACAAAACAAAGCATTCAGTACAGAAATCATACAATATATTAAATTTCAACAAGAAAAAACGAAGTGATAAGAATATATTTTACAGTATGAAAATAAAAGTTAATGTCACATAAGGGATGGGAGACTCCTAGTTAGACTAAATTTAATTTATTTAATTTAAATTTATATATATATATATATATATATGTATATATATACACACACATATACATATAGATATGTCCATATATATATATATATATATATATACATATATATATATATATATATATATATATATATATATATATATATATATATATATATATATATATATATATATATATATATATATATATATATATATGTATATATATATATGTATATATATGTATATATATATATATATATATATATATATATATATATATATATATATGTATATATATATATATATATATATATATATATATGTATATATATATATATATATATATATATATATAAATTTAAATTAAATTAATTAAATTAAATTTAGTCTAAGTAGGAGTCTCCCATCCCTTATGTGACATTAACTTTTATTTTCATACTGTAAAATATATTCTTATCACTTCGTTTTTTCTTGTTAACTTAAATTTAATGTATTGTATGATTTCTGTACTGAATGCTTTGTTTTGTTGTGTCTTTGGGACATGTACAAACATATTTCCTGTTCTTGTCACGGACTTTGCCCTACTATTAGTTGGCTGACCATATGCTTTAAGTAAAAATAATGCTTTAAATAATAATAATTGTTAATGTAATAATAATAATAATAACAACAATAACAGTAATAATAAAACGATTACGTGTCATAATATATATATATATATATATATATATATATATATATATATATATATATATATATATATATATATATATATATATATATATATATATATATATATATATATATATATATATATATATATATATATATATTTTAGTTAGTTAAAAAATATTTCGCATTTTTGTTGCCTTGTCTTTTGGTGTTGGCCTGTTTTAGGTATACTGTTTGTAGCATGCTACCTCGTGTCGCATGACCTTAATCACGTGACATATCCGTATCGAGGTCGGTCCACTGATGAAGAGCGAGAGACGAGAGGGTCGGTTGAAATAACAGATAGAACCACGGTTGTCGCCTTGGTTGTACGGTTGTTTGTCCAAGTAAATCATATTAAATAATAATTATATTTGTATCTTTATTATATCCAGTAGACTAACTAGACTAGAATATTGACAGGACAGGGATTATTTAATGTTACACGAGAGACGAGAGGGTCGGTTGAAATAATAGGAGATAGAACCACAGTTAGTAGAGAAAAAACACTTGTAAAAACAATTCACATTTCATTTCAATACGTCGATGTTATAGTTGTTATTATTACGTTGCATTGTATCATGCACTGGCCGCGGCGTTGAATTTCAGTAATCAGTTCTTTCATCTTCTGTTCGAAGTTCGTGTCGTCTGTAAAGTCGAAGTAGAGGTGATTGAGCACAAGAGGACCCAGCCAGCCGTCAGGTGTGTAGCCAGGCTCAACAATCACTGGAACGATCTCTCGCCTCTTGTTATACGCATACTCGCCCTCTGGTGACACAGTGAAGAAACGGGAAAATATCGACATTAACATATTTCGCATTTTCAAACGTGCTTCCTTTATTTTATACTATCCATGATGCCCGGGACCAAAAGGAAACCACTGCAAGAGCTCATGAATACTTGTACTACTCAGTCGTGTTTTGTTTGTCAATGGCATGGCAACGACAACTTCATGCCCCATAACTCAAGGCAGTAGCTGTAAATTTAATTAAGACATAAGTAACATACTATAAAGTGTGTATTACAACACAAAAACAGTCTTTGTGAAGACTACCTAGTATAAATTGATTATAAACGGATTATAAACAAATACAAATTTAATTTCTAACATGGCGCCGTGCAAACGCCAAGTAAAGGCAAAACGTAATTTGATATGTTCTAGTGCGACAGCTGGATAGACTTTGCAAAGTCCGGGTGTGTAAATTCGTGGGCGGAGGTGCAGGCGAATGATTTCCATTTCGTGTGTAGGGGGTGTACTACAGTGAAATATCTACAGGAGCAGGTGATTGAGCTAAGGCGTATGATTTTGATGATGACAGGGCAGGGTGAGACAGAAGTGAGCAGAGGTGGTGAGAATGATGAGAGCAGAGGTGGTGAGACCGAGGAGAGCAGAGGTGGTGAGACCGAGGAGAGCAGAGGTGGTGAGACCGAGGAGAGCAGAGGTGGTGAGACCGAGGAGAACAAGGAGAGCAGTGGCAATGTGAGGGAGAAAGCTGGTAAGAAGAAGAAAGATGACAGAAGGCAAAGAATGCAACAAAAGAGAGGTAAGCGGGTGAGTGGAGAGGGATTGCCAGGTGGTAAGACGGTAAAGGTTGATGATAGGAGAGAAAGGGGGCATACTAGTAGTGTGCAACAGGAAAGGAGCTTTGCCGATGTAGTATCACAGGGGAAAGCGAGGAAAGCCCGGGTATTTATGGGGGATTCCATCAGTAGGAAAGTGGATAAAATTGTAAATAGAGGAGATGACATAACAGTATGCCTACCAGGGGCAAAAGTAGAGGATGTAGCAGAGAAGGCAGGACAGGTCATGGGTGGTGGCACGGGAGATGCTGTTCTCGTGCATGTGGGAACGAACAATGCAGATAAGGATGGAACGTCAACCATCATTGGTAAGTACAGGAGGTTGATTAAGACACTTAAAGAGGCACGAGTTGGGCAGATCGTATTGTCGGGGATATTACCAATAATGGGAGGCAGGGGTGAGGAATATAGGAACTGTAGAAGGATGGCGATCAACACACAGGTACAGAAGGTATGTATGGAGGAGGGAGTAGGCTTCGTAGACATGTGGTTAAACTTTGTGGGAAGAGGTGACTTTTTCATGAGAGATGGACTTCATCTGACAGGGAAGGGCGCTGCAGTTCTTGCGTGTGAGTTTGTCAGAGTTGTCGACGAGGGCACAGGTACCATAGGTTATTTAAACTAGATGCGCAGGGGGAACTGACAGAGAAAACTCAAAGGAGTACTACTACAAATACACATCCAAAGAAATGTTCACCAATAATTTCAGACAATGAACTTAAATGTGTATGCTTAAATGCCAGGAGCATAGTAAATAAAAAAAAAGTGAGTTAGACATTATGGTAGCAGATATTGATCCTCATGTAATAGGCATCACAGAATCATGGGCAAATGAAGATATAGTAGATGCTGAGTTAGCACTGACAGGCTATGTAATGTTTAGGAAGGATAGACGAGAAAGAAGGGGAGGTGGAGTAATTTTGTATATTAAAGAATCTATCCAAGCATATGAAATTACACTGAAAAGTGAAGCAGATAGTGTGGAAGCAATTTGGTGTAACATAATTACCAGGAACTCAACATTAACAATAGGAGTAGTTTATCGTAGTCCTAACATAGGACAAGAGGAAGATGTAAAATTACAAAAGGCGATAAGGGAGGTGAGCAAGGGGGAATGTGTTATAATGGGTGATTTTAACCATGGCCATATACAATGGGAATCATTAGAGAGTGCTGGAGGTGACGACCATCAGTTTCTACTTCTAACACAGGATTGTTTCCTTACTCAACATGTCTTGGAACCAACCAGAGGTGGGAATGTGTTAGATTTAATTTTGTCTTCTCAAAATGAATTAGTTGACAATGTTAAAGTACACGAACCTTTGGGTTCAAGTGACCATAACCAAATCCATTTTAATATAAAAGTAAAAACAGGGAATACATATAAAAAACAATGGAGGAGGAACTTCAACAAAGGCAGATATAAAGTGATGAGAACATATCTAGCAAATATAGATTGGAATAATTTGCTGAAGAACAAGACAGCAACAGAATGCTGGACTTGTTTAAAATATGAGATTGAGGGCATTATTGAGAAATTTATTCCATTAAGAAAACAAGGGAAAAGATCCAGGGAAAAACACCTGTCAAAAGAAACTATTAGAAAAATTGCTCACAAACAGATGCCGTGGAAGGTCTATAAACACACTGGAAATGTAGAAGATTACACCAACTACAAAGAGGCACTTAACCTAGCTACTACTGAAATTAGAAAATCTAAAAGAACCTTTGAACAAAAATTGGCAGGTAATATAAAAAATGACAGCAAGAGTTTCTATGCTTATGTAAGGAGTAAACAGAAAGTTCGAGATAAGGTCGGACCACTGGAAAGCAACAGTAAAACATAATTTCAGATGGGTTCCAAATGGCAGAGGTCCTGAATGAGTATTTCAGCTCAGTTTTTACCACAGAAGATATCAGCTCACTTCCAGTTCCATTGACTAAATTTGAGGGCAATACATCAGAATATTTAGGGCAGTTATTTGTAACTCCTGAAATGATAGCAAAGAAAATTAAGAAGATGAAAGATAATAAATCACCTGGAGTTGATGGGATACCACCAAAACTGCTAAAGGAAATTGTTGATCAAATTAGTACACCACTTGCAAACTTATTTAACTTGTCACTAGAAGAAGGAATAGTTCCTTCAGAATGGAAAGAAGCAAACATTACGCCGCTGTTTAAGAAGGGATCGAGGAAGAAGCCAGAAAATTACAGACCAGTGAGTTTAACATCAGTTGTATGTAAATTACTTGAAACATTAATTAGAGACCACATGGTGGAATTCCTCATAAAACATAAATTAATAAATACATCTCAACATGGTTTCCTAAAAGCAAGGTCATGTCTAACCAATCTCTTATGTTTTTTAGAAGAAATTACAAAGTGGGTAGATGACGGGTCACCAGTGGATGTTGTCTACTTAGATTTTCAGAAAGCTTTCGATAAAGTGCCACATCAAAGATTGTTACTTAAACTAAAAGCCCATGGTATAGGCAATGATGTAATCAACTGGATAGAAAAGTGGCTTACACACAGAAGACAGAGAGTAATAGTAGATGGTAAGATTTCAAACTGGAAATCTGTTTTGAGTGGGGTACCACAGGGATCAGTGTTAGGCCCTATACTGTTTTTAATATATATAAATGATTTGGAGGATGACATATCTAGCAAAGTACTCAAATTTGCAGATGACACAAAAGTATTCAGAAAGGTTACTAATGATACAGATAAACAAAGTTTACAGGATGATCTAGAAAAATTAGTTAAATGGTCAGAAAAATGGCAAATGTTATTCAATTTTGGGAAGTGTAAATGTATACACATAGGACATGGAAATATGGACGAGGAATATAAAATGGGGGATGCTGTACTAGGTAGAACCACACAAGAAAAGGATTTAGGAGTAACATTTAATGCTGACATGAAAGTTTCAGAGCAATGTGGGATTGCTGCTTCGAAAGGAAATCAAATTCTAGGCCTAATTAGGAGAACTATCACGTATAAGGAGAAACATCTAATTGTACCCCTGTACAAAGCAATAGTTAGACCACATTTGGAATATTGTATTCAAGCATGGAGGCCCTATCGTAAAAAGACATAGATAAGCTAGAACGAATACAACGAAGAGCAACTAAGATGATTCCAGAATTAAGAGACCTTAGTTACGAAAGTCGCTTATTACAATGTGGTTTGACAACACTAGAGACCAGGAGACTAAGAGGAGACCAAATAGAAGTGTTTAAAATAGTGAACAGTTATGAGGATGTTGATAGGAATATGTTCTTCAAACTTAAAGAAGGCAGT
>BSQZ01000024.1:4747500-4837500 GCA_033239005.1 Lamellibrachia satsuma
AAATTATTTTCTCTCTAAGACAAAAACACAGAATTTCCAAAAATCTTTAAAGATAAAGATAAAAAATTAACAGATACACAAATATTGATAATAAATTTAATATTTAAAAAAACATAGCTCATACTATTGCAAATTATATTAAATATGATGGCACTAATAATTATAGTTGTTATTTAAATAACCGCACACATACGGTATTGAAATTTCAGAACACTGATGAGGAAACTGTAAAGAAAACTATGACACTCTTCCTACAAAAATAGTTGTGGATTTGGTGGTATTTCTTCTAAATTAATAAAAAATAAGTGAACCTGTTATAATTAAATCATTAACTATATTAATAAACCAAGTGCTAAACACTCAAAATTGCCAACGCAATTCCTATATTTAAAAAAAATTAACGTACATTATTTAAAAATTAACCATTTCTCTACTTCCAATGATTGCTAAAGTAATAGAGAAAATAATTTTTTTACTCATTTAGCATCATATTTCAATGATACTAAACTGCTTTTTGACAATCAGTACAGTTTTAGATCAAAACATTCAACTGAATATGCTGCACTATAACTAGTAGATAGAATTGTAAATGCAAATGGATAAAAATGACATTCTAAATTGTGTTAAAAAATTATTTAAATAATCGTAAACGATATATTAAAATTGAAGAAATAAAGGTTGAAATGATTTTAATAGCAGTTGGTGTTCCTCAAGGTTCAATCATTGGGCCATGGTTATTTATATATATATATATATATATATATATATATATTACTTCTCATATAATAACTCTAAGTGAATATAATTCATATGCTGAGCCTCTTTTAACAACTTAATTTGTTAAAGATAGAAAATCAATTAAAGTTACAAGAATAAACATTTTACTTTAAATACCTTCACAGAAATTTACCTGTTTATTTATTAAACTGGCATATTATTCCAATTGTTAGTATACACCTTCATGACACTGGGAAATCTAAAAATATACATATTGCCAGAACTAAACATGAATTTGCAAACAAATGTCTTAAATATAATTTGCCATAAGTTATAAACGATACTCCTGATATAGTGAAAGAAAAGATAGACACTCATAATCTGCGAGGCTTTACAAATTACGTAAAAAAAATTCTCCTGAAAATATATATAATGAAACATGTACACTTTAAAATTGTTATTCATGTCACCAAAACCAGCAATGTTAATTGTTCATAAATGGATGGAAACTATAATATTCAAGTACATATACAAATTTGATTATATCAGCAGGTATGAAAAACACTTACTGCCAGATAAAATCCACATGCTTATATAATTGAGATAGCCATGTAATTAAAAACGCCAAAAAATAAAAACAAATAAAACATTATTTGTCATAACTGGGGTGGCTCCTATGATAGTGACAGTGTGTCTTAGTGGGAGCCACTGACCCCTATTTGTTTTAACATTAACAAGGTTTTTGTTTTAATTAATTATGGATTTCTATACTGGTTTCAAATAAAGATATATGCACACTTGTATTATTATATATGTACATCTATTTTATTTGTGTAAATGCATATCCCTAATATGTCTATTGGTTCATTATTTGTTATTTTTGGGTCTAAAATAAACTTCATATGTCGCATACAGGTAAACAAAGGCAGCAGCAGTTGTTGACCCTTTCTCCATCCTCAATGATTTGAGCGAGATTAAAAAGCTGGCTTGTGCAAGATTTTCCAGGTCTGAACCCTGCTTGCTCAGGAATGCAATGCTGATCCACAAAGCGTCCCAGACGATTTAGAATGAATCTCTCGTATAGTTTGTATGTGTGTGTGTGTGCGTGCATGCGTGCGTGCGTGCGTGCGTGCGTGTGTGGCAATGCAGGGCAATGGGATGGAAACTCTTGGAGTTGGTGGGATCTGTTCCAGGCTTCAGTATAGTCTTCTAGCTTGTCTCCACAACTTTGCATCAAACAGTTGTTACACACGTCTAGTAGCCACCAAACAGTTGTTGCACATGTCTAGTAGCCACCAAACAGTTGTTACACATGTCTAGTAGCCACCAAACAGTTGTTACACATGTCTAGTAGCCCTCAAACAGTTGTTACACATGTCTAGTAGCCACCAAACAGTTGTTACACATATCTAGTAGCCACCAAACAGTTGTTACACATGTCTAGTAGCCACCAAACAGTTGTCGCACATGTGTAGTAGCCACCAAACAGTTGTTTCACATGTCTAGTAGCCACCAAACAATTGTTACACATGTCTAGTAGCCACCAAACAGTTGTTACAAATGTCTAGTAGCCACCAAACAGTTGTTACACATGTCTAGTAGCCCTCAAACAGTTGTTACACATGTCTAGTAGCCACCAAACAGTTGTTACACATATCTAGTAGCCACCAAACAGTTGTTACACATGTCTAGTAGCCACCAAACAATTGTTGCACATGTCTAGTAGCCATCAAACAGTTGTCGCACATGTGTAGTAGCCACCAAACAGTTGTTTCACATGTCTAGTAGCCACCAAACAATTGTTACACATGTCTAGTAGCCACCAAACAGTTGTTACAAATGTCTAGTAGCCACCAAACAGTTGTTACACATGTCTAGTAGCCCTCAAACAGTTGTTACACATGTCTAGTAGCCACCAAACAGTTGTTACACATATCTAGTAGCCACCAAACAGTTGTTACACATGTCTAGTAGCCACCAAACAATTGTTGCACATGTCTAGTAGCCATCAAACAGTTATTACACATGTCTAGTAGCCACCAAACAGTTGTTACACATCTATAGTAGCCACCAAACAGTTGTTACACATGTGTAGTAGCCAACAAACAGCTGTTACACATGTCTAGTAGCCAACAAACAGCTGTTACACATGTCTAGTAGCCAACAAACAGCTGTTGCACATGTTTAGTAGCCACCAAACAGTTGTTACACATGTGTAGTAGCCAACAAACAGCTGTTACACATGTCTAGTAGCCAACAAACAGCTGTTGCACATGTTTAGTAGCCACCAAACAGTTGTTACACATGTGTAGTAGCCAACAAACAGCTGTTACACATGTCTAGTAGCCATCAAACAGTTGTTACACATGTCTAGTAGCCACCAAACAATTGTTGCACATGTCTAGTAGCCAACAAACAGCTGTTGCACATGTCTAGTAGCCATCAAACAGTTGTTGCACATGTTTGGTAGCCAACAAACCGTTGTTTCACATGTCTAGTAGCCACCAAACAGTTGTTACACATGTCGAGTAGCCACCAAACAGTTGTTACACATGTCTAGTAGCCACCAAACAGCTGTTGCACATGTCTAGTAGCCATCAAACAGTTGTTACACATGTTTAGTAGCCATCAAACAGTTGTCGCACATGTGTAGTAGCCACCAAACAGTTGTTTCACATGTCTAGTAGCCACCAAACAGTTGTTACACATGTCTAGTAGCCCTCAAACAGTTGTTACACATGTTTGGTAGCCAACAAACAGCTGTTACACATGTCTAGTAGCCAACAAACAGCTGTTGCACATGTTTAGTAGCCACCAAACAGTTGTTACACATGTGTAGTAGCCAACAAACAACTGTTACACATGTCTAGTAGCCAACAAACAGCTGTTACACATGTCTAGTAGCCCCCAAAAAGCTGCTGGTTCCAAGTGTTTGAGTTATTCACAGAGGATGTCGTCAAGTCCGGCAGCTTTGTTCTGTTTCATCACTGTGATGTAGGAGTTCACTCGTGGTGAAAGGTCTAATGTAGTTAGAGTCGTCCTGGCCATCTTTAGTAGGCTTTGGAAGTTTAACTCTGTTGGGATGAAGCCCTGTGTTTCCTCGACAGTTCATGACGAGCTGGTAAGTAACTTGATCTGCTGTGACCTGATATCGAGGTTGTGTTATTGTATTGCCATTTCCCAATATCTTGATGGTCTTTCGTGCTTTTCTGCTGATGTGGGTCATGTTTGTAGACTCAATCAGCTCTTGCCACTTATTGCATCGCTCCTCTGATATGGCGTTCATAAGTCTCTCTCCAGTTTCCAGGATGTCATCCCCAAAGGGATTTGCCTCGTAGCAGTTGATGTAGTCCTTGTGTATTTCCTTAGCATCATGTGACATTATCGGGATGCAGTTCGTCCTACATCCTCTCGGGATATTGATCCTAGAAGACTTTTTATCCTCTTCACAAATATATCGTAGTTAGCTGGGGAAACTGGTAAGTCTTTGAATGAAATATCTAAATCTACTGAACATTTCTCCCAGTTTGCCTTGTTTATGTTGCAACGACGGCGGAAGGGAACTGCACGAGGAACAACCACTGTATAGATTGTGATTCCAATCAGTCGGAGCTGGGAATTTGGGATTGGGTCCAGGACTATTTTCTCACATTGGTTAGTAATACGGTTTGAGGCAAACACCAGGTCCGTGTGATACATACGTCTCCATATGTTGCTATTGAAGGACCACTTTCAACTAATTCCCCATCAATGTTTGTCTCTGAATATCGCCCAAACACACCGTGGGTGCTGAACTCACCGATTACCATATATACAGGGTCATCAGTGAAGTCAGCTGGGATGGAGAACTCCTCATTAGGTAGATTGTATACTGCGCTTACAGAGATCCCCATAAGCTATATGTTGAGGACTTCAGTTACTGAGTTCTGACGTGGAGGATTTATCAACATCAACTCCGGTGATGAAAAAAAACAGCATTGCCACCCTGATCATGTGGTCCCTCCATCATGTGGTCCCTCCATCATGTGGTCCCTCCATCATGTGGACCCTCCATCATGTGGTCCCTCCATCATGTGGTCCCTCCATCATGTGGACCCTCCATCATGTGGACCCTCGATCATGTGGTCCCTCCATCATGTGGTCCCTCCATCATGAGTGTTATACCCGGGAAGCTTGGGCGGATACTTGCGGTTCCGCGGTGCGTTTCTTGTAGGCAGAGAGTGCGTGTACGAGCGCGTTCATGCGTACGTGCGTGCGCGTGTGTGAACGTGCGCGAATATGTATGAGTTTGGGTGTGAGCTTCTGCGTTTTTGTACAACGGATGTCGGAGTACTACCGACTTATGGATGTCTGTGGACGTCACAGAATGTGATCAGTTCTGCAAACATGCTCCAAACGTCTCGCTTGCCTGTTCAAGCGACACTGTGTTTGCGAATGTTCTGCCGTAAGCCACGTGTGTTTGTCCGGAACGAAGCTTCGTGGTGTTGTTAATATTAAGTATCCAGGACCGTAATGTGACTTATGCCATTAACTCATTATTAATCCAATGTATTAGGAGAAATCGCGAGTGATTTGTGTCAAAATGAATGTGACAATGCGAGAAAGTGTGTCGACTAATGTACTGTTGTATTATTACTATCAACAGTCTTCTAAGAATAACACAAAACGTACACATACCTACGCTAGGTCACGATTGCGAGTGATGTGTGTTTTCCAGGTGTAAACTTTCTCCTAAACCAGAACACCAAATCAAACACTCCATTACCTTAACAGTGATGCCAGGCCCTGACAGCTTCACGAACCGTACGTGTCACGGATATCCAGTTATTCATCAAGTTCTACATATAGCCACGGACTCGCTTGTTCTTGTAGTCTTGCACACAGCGCTCCAAGAGGAACTGCTAACAGTCACGTGGCGTCGGTATATAGAATTCAATTCAATGGCGATCGAGTATAAACACGTTGTTAAGCGTCACATAAATATAATGATGGACAGCTTTTGTTGGCCTTTTTCTTAGCCGTTGTGTAAGTATGTATGCATGTTCGCGTGTGCGTGTATATTGGCCTGTTTGACTAATCACATTTCTCCAGGACATTGTTCAGCCGATCAGCCGACGAGAGTGCAATTTCTCAACCTTGGTCCGCGTCGTACATGCATTCGACTCTTCTCAAGTCTCAAGTAGTTATACTCCAAACAGCCCAATCTTGAGCTAACGCAGGAGTTTGGACCAACGGCTTTTAGTGTCTCTTCCGAAAGACACGAGCAAAGTGGGGTGAACGAAATTGCCCAAGCTTCGAAACGGCGGAGGTGGAATCGAACCACCGTCCTCTTGATCGACAGGCAGGTGCTCTAACCATTAGACCACCGCTCCCCCTCTTCTCAACTGTCATACGCTAAAAATATTTTGTGATTTGTCATGGCTACGAACCATCGGAAAATAACATGTTTGACGCCTTCGGTGTGGTTTGGCTGTGTAGGAATATATTTTGCGGCTGCTATAGGTCGAAGCAGAGTAACAAGGTGGAATTTGACTTTCAGATTCAAATTGATGTGCACAATTTTTTTAATATAATTTGACCGTTATCTGTTTATGAATAGCAAAATTGCTGTTCTGAATATTTGCGAACAGCTGCCAATAATGTATATTCCTGTGGAAAGATTGGCACCTAGCGGGTTCAGTAAGTTCCATTACAAGTCTCCACCACACACACACACCACACACACACACACACGCACGCCGCACGCACGCACGCACGCACGCACGCACACATCACACACAAACGCACGCACGCACGCACGCACGCACGCATGCACGCACGCACACCTCAACATCCGCAACATTTGCAATTGTGTCCACCTGAACAGGCTTCATTGAGAATAATGTAATCTACATTGAAGTGGAACAAAACTTATTTCTGTTGACATATGATAGTGTCCATGAAGACGTTGTCAAGTCGCATGCAGTCATTTGGACGTGACGACATGTATTCAATTACAAATCGACTTTGTTGAAATTGCATCTCTTCGTGTTGATGTTCACGACAGCTTTGCGGGACCTTGGTGTACGTGTTGATGTTCACGACAGCCTTGCGGGACCTTGGTGTACGTGTTGATGTTCACGACAGCCTTGCAGGACCTTGGTGTACGTGTGATGCTGGCTATAGTTGGAAATCGTCGTGACCGCCGTCAGTCTGTGTGCCGACGCTAGTGCCAGTCGTGTCGCTAGTGTGATTGACGCTGGACAAAGCACACATACAGCTACTGACCGACGTAGACCGGTGCAACGGCTCCTGCATCTCTAGCTCTCCTACAACGCAGTGAACGCAACACATAGGCCAAGAAACGGTGATTCCTCACGCAACATACGTACCTAGGTGCTTAGTGATAGGATTGGATAAGTGAAACGTATATGAAATTACCGCTAAATATAGCGTTGAATGTTATAAATATGATGAGTGTATGATTGTGGTGATGGTCCCGTTATTAAAACAGCAGTGGAAAATGTCTACGCAGGGAACAATAAACTCTTAGAACATTTGAGCTCACATTGAGTATATATGTTCTTAAAACAATGAACATACACATATAACATGGGAGCAATTCTACTTGGCAGGAAATAAACTCTTAGAACATTTGAGCTCACATTGAGTATATATGTTCTTAAAACAATGAACATACACATATAATATGGGAGCAGTTCTACTTGGCAGGAGATAAACCATTATCGATGTCTGCGTTTCCCTGCTATTGCTTGCTGTCAAACTTATCTATGCTCTTATGCATATGGGGGAGGCAGCTGGTGAGGAATCGGTTACTGCAGGTGGGTTGGGAACGTGGACAGAATGGAAGGGAAACGAAGCGAATAGAGCTTAGTTTAGAAGATAGAAGATATATATGTGTGTGTGTGTGTGTGTGTGTGTGTGTGTGTGTGTGTGTGTGTGTGTGTGTGTGTGTGTGTGTGTGTGTGTGTGTGTGTGTGTGTGTGTGTGTGTGTGTGTGTGTGTGTGTGTGTGTGTGTGTATATATATATATATATATATATATATTGGCAAAACCTGTCGTATACTGTCTGTTTGTAAAATAAACCGTGGTATGATTGGTAAGACATTACCTCACGAACTGATAAGATAATTTGCGGCATAGTACAGGGAATGTACAAAGCAACAAGAAATACTCTGTACTGGAAGGAGTAGAAGAAAAAAGAAGAAGAAGAAGAAAAAAAACAAAGAAGAAGAACGAACCGTCTGACTTGTGAGTGCCGTCAGCGCAGGGGTTCTTCGTGGTGTTCTCGCAGAAGGACCTCGTCACGGGCCGCCGCACGTTGCGCTCCGGTCGGAGTACGATGATGTAGACCTTGGGCGCCAGGAGACACGCCAACAACACAGTGGCGCTGATACTGATGGAGAAACACAGCGTGGCGAGACGCACTTCAATACGACTCGTCGTGCTCATGTATATAGGTACAAACGACAACCACACAACACACGTCGTGTACATGGTCAGACCGACGTGTTTCGACTCGTTGAACGCCTCCGGTATGTGCCGGGTGAGCACGGCGTAGACTGTGCATACGACGATGAGGACGCCAGGGTAGGCGAGGCCGATAACGTACTCCTCACCTACGCCCGATAGACAGACGAGCTGGTTTGCGTCGCGTGTCGGGTAGTAGTGGCCGGCCGTCGGCGGACTAAGGAACAACCAGACGGTCGTGATGACGATCTGGATGCCCACCAGCGCGCCGCAGAAGACGAGCTGCGAGCGAGGGCTGATGTAGCGAGGTCGCTTCGCTGTCCTGCGGCCGGCGCGGAAGATGCGAGCGATGCGATTCGTCTTGACGAGGAGAGCAGAATAACACACCGAGAAGAAGAAGCCGATGCCGAACTGTTCCGCGCCGCAAACGACGGCGCTAGGTGGCGCGATGATCACAAACGTCATGGCGTAGCAGCCGAGAATTCCGGCGAGGAGGACGAAGCTCAGCTCGCGTCCGGACGCCTTGACGACAGGCGTGTCCCGGAACTTGACGAAGACGTGGATGACGTACGTCGTGACACACATTCCCAACGTTGCTAGCGACATCGCGACGACAGCGATGACGTCATAGTAGTACAGATGTTCCTCCGGTAGGGGCGTGCAGTTCTTTAGGTCGCGACTCGGTCTGGTGCCCAGTGGACACTCGACGCACTTGTAGGCCGTCGGTAGATGCTCGTAGGCGCTGCACATGGAACAGTAACAGTTAGAACAAGGCTCATTCCAATCCATTCTTAAAACACATACGTTTGAAATGGCCATCTCCGATGATTTATATAATTGCATATTTGTATTGTTTAGCAGCTGATATTGCCACTTGCCTAGTTTGTATCTTATTGTATTTATCGTTTCTTAACCTAGAGAAGTTACCTTATTTCAATGTAGTTTGGTTTGATTGCGTTTTATTAACTACGATATAATATAATCAATGCATCTATTTATTTTCTAATATGTTACCCGTGTACGCATAGCAATTGCATAGATGTACATATGTTGGTAACATTTTAACAATCGCATATTTACTGCGTCTCTGAAGACAATTTCTTATTCCGGATAAATATATCTATATTTATACGCAGCTTTATAAATAATGGTTGTTATTGTTGCTGCTGCTGTTGCTGCTGCTGCAGCTGCTGCTGCTGCTGCTGCTGCTGCTGTTGTTGTTGTGGGGGGTGGTGGTGTTGTTGGTGATGGTGGTAGTGATGGAGTTGCTGGTGTTGGTGGTGGTGGTGGTTGTGGTGGTGGTAGTGGTGGTGATCGTGGTTGTGGTGGTGGTGGTGGTGGTGGTGGTAGTAGTAGTAGTAGTAGTAGCAATAATGACTTAGGAGAAACATCACACGTATGAAGACACACGTGCGTACCAACCTGCAGTTGTTGCAGGTCCAACAGCAGCGGTTGCCTCCCAGGAAGTGTTGGGCTTGCTTGTAAGCGCATGCGTGACTGCAAACGGAGGCCGGGTGGCGCGGCTCGGTCGACGTAAATCTGAGGTCGTTCAACGTAATCTAAAACAGCGATGTCGACATGTAACAGGAATTATGTTGCTAGAATGGAAGGTAATTTATTTTACGTTGATGATAACATACTCATCAACAGAACTGCTCAAAGTACAAACGCCATATGAAGCCCTGACATATTCGTATGGCCCATCCTGTCAGTAGTTTCACGAACATATATCGAGTTTGGTGTTTTTACCTAGAAGACCGGGCAGAATTGAGCTATTGGAGCTGCATCACAAAAGCCTGAGAAGAGAGCTACCTACTAGGGCACAGTTTGATAGAGAGCGCGGAAATTGTGGTTTGTCCACTAGGGAGTTAGCATTCAGTTAGCATTCATTTCCCGTATGCTGCTTCGTCCTCCGCCGTGTGTGAAAACTACCTATATACTACTGTATTATATTTACCCTTAATTTCTTATGTTCGTACGTTCCGACTGTCACCCATTCGTGTTGACCTTGTGGTGACTGCCGGAAGTTGAGAATTCGATATCGGGGTTGACTGTCGCCATTCGGCAGGAACCTAAACCATTCACCTGACAAACCTGGATCCCAAACAAGAAAATAGTTTATTGTCGGGTGGGATATTAGATGGAGTAATCAAGTGTAGAAACTCCGCCCTCATCGTATACTTCGTCCATAGTGTATTGGTTAATGCCGCTATTCTGAAAAATTATCAAACCAGCAACCGTAGCTAACCATAGTGTATATTTAAAAAATCATCCCAGAAATCCCGTGCTGATTGTGTATTTGGGGTACGCTCAAGCCCCCCTTTTCAAAACCCCGAGGACGGGTCTGCATATTCACATTAATAAGATATGCATGACTTATTTGTTTCACTATGGATTCATTGTGGTCTCATTTTTACGACAATCCACTGACCTTTGAAGTTGCCTGCAAGCAGGTACTGAAGCAGACGCACCCCGTCATACGGCTTCATCTCCCGGCATAAGCCTGGGTTATCTTCGCCGCAGTAGTCATTGTGCATATCCTAAGACCACAACGCAACAACACAATTTGAACGTTTCGTGCTCGAGATTTCCTTGTAAAGCCCATATTTTTACTCTCATAGCCTATTTCGATTTATCAAAATCATCGATGGAACAGACGCCATCCTTTCAACGAATCCACGAATGTCTGTATTATATTTATTATTAATATATTTATTATCAGTACTATCTTAGTTTAAATATGCTTGTTTAGAGCGACAATGTCGAAACTATTATGTCGTTGTTTTGCACAAGATATATTGCAGGCTGTCACTGAGATATGTAGGAAAGTGAGTGAATATCCAACCAGAAATCGTCAAACAAACAATAAGGCATCTACCCAATCAGGTGGAGTATGACTAACCTTCAAGGCGACAGCGAAGGCAAACACAGCGTCGCTGACGAACTGCAGCTGTGCTTCGGCCACGTAGCCGTTATATCGGGTTTGTTTTTCCGTTCCGTCGCACATCCGGCTGTAGTTCTGGTTGAACGGCGTGTCGGCACTGCCGGGGTAGCGGCAGTTGAAATAGTCCTCCCAGTATTCGATGAACCACGGATTTCGTTTGTTGTTGTCGGGCGTCAGACCGAGGAAATAGTCTTCAAATCCCCCCACAGGTTCGGCGAACGGCTGGACGGTGACGGCGCCTTCCACCTAACAAAGATGTAGTATGTCTCATTGTAGTCCTCCGCAATGATCCTACCTTTGTCGAGGCAATGAACATACGTCAACCACATATCTGTCAACTCTCACGCATTAGCCGTGAGTCTCATGGTTCTACATTAAATGTCACGCTATCATGGCAAATGTTTGAAATCTCACGCATATTTTATAAACTTTAGCAATGAGAATTATGAAAAAAAGTCTTTTTTGGCCAAAATGAGATACAGAATGTATATGTTCGCGAAGGCCTCAATTAATGTTTCCTTTAATATCCGCCATTTACCGAATAACGTGTGAAACGCGGTCAGTGATTGGTCAAGACTGAGCATCAACCAATGAGATGTCCTGTTGGAAAGCAATGTAAGCACGTGTTGAAGATGAGCTTTATTTTACTTTTTGGAATAAATAACTTCACATGTCTCCAAATGCTCTAGACAATCACTGAAGTCCGTGGGCTGGGGGACTTCGCGGTCTGCGGCCCGTGGACCATGGCTGGGAATATGGCTCACGCCTAAGAAACCCAGGGGTTGACAACTACACAATTATGATAAATTTTGCGTAAATTTGGGAAAGCTCGTGAATAACAGAGGACAGAACGAACTGTTGGACAGGCCTATCAATAAGTCATGTAGTAGAATTCGCAACATTATTGCAGTACGATTCTAAAGCCCCTATTTCCATTTCGCCTAAACCGAACAACAAATTTAATGTCTCAGATATTCCAGGATTGTGTAAACTCTCCACAATACGACATTAAGTCACCTACTCATCAGGGTTTCTTTCCGTTGGGAAATATCTTGTTATCGGCAGGTTTCACATGTCAGCATCCATTCCTTGATTTCACTGTTCACACCCGGCCAGTAAACTGACTCATGTGCCCGTCTCATGCATCCTTCAAATCCTGTGTATCCTACATGGATATCCTTCTTGATTTTCGATGTCATGCTTTGTGGGATGACAAGACTCTCACCACGAAACACACGGTCGTTTGTCACAGCAAGTTCGTCCCTCGTGTGGTGTAACCAGTGATGGCGCTCTGGATTTGTCAACCTTGTTGGATGATTGCTTTAAGTTGCGGTCATTTTCGGTTTCGCGACGAATTTGTCCAACTCTTTCTTTACTCATAGGTAGGAAGTGCAAAGCGTTGATGGTTTCAAACTCAGTTTGAAGATGCATCTCATCCCGAGGCAAGTACGCTCGGCTGAGTGTGTCTGCCAGAAACATCTTTCTGCCCTCGAGGTATCTGACCTCGATGTCGCAAGCCAGTGCACGCAGAAGCATCCATTGCAGGCGCTTGGGTGCTCCGTCTAGTGGTTTACGAGTGATCGATTCTAGTGGCTTGGAACCGATGCGTGTACGGCACGCACCGATTTGAAGTTCCCACAGTGTACAACAAACATCCCCATCTGTTCAGCGGCTATGCGACCCCGGAGAGGTGTGAAATCTTGATCTACAATCACATAATCGATTTTCCACTTGAACTTGTACTTGGGTTTTATCGTGTCTTTACACAAGCATAGTGCCTTCAGTGTGGCATTGTTCCACATTTTAAGATTGACCCGTACTTGTCGTATCTCCAGGTCTTCTACGCAGCGCTTGGGTAGAATGCTCACGGTTGCTCCACAATCTACTTGTAGTCTGACAGATTGTTTGTTAATGAGCATGTGACAGTAGTTGGGGTGATCTTTCGAAGAGTCAACTGCTTTCACATCAACTGTTGTCACAGTCATTGTCAGAGCTACTGTGCATAATATATACTTTAAATATATGAGAACAAGCTTGACGGTTCTGTGTGGTTGTTTTTATTGTTAGGTCAAAACGTAAAAGATCGAAGGCTACTGGCGTCGTTATAAACTGCTCCGAATGAGCTGAATTCGAAGACGAGTCTGCGGAGACCGGGGCTAGTTGTAGAGAGGGGCAAATGGTTACACGGTGATCCTATAAAACCATAGCACACATATGGAGTCACCATCGACATATACAGTTGTATGTTGGCTGGAAGTCCACCTGCAGACATACCATCAAAACATAGTGAGTTAAGATGACGAAATTAACGAGATGTGGAAAAAAACATTTTAACCACCTAGAACTTTGTTTGGTATGCCCACATAATATCATCTCAGGCAGTCACGTTTTATGTTTCGTGAATGAAACTTGTAACATGTCTACTATATAGTATAATGGGTTATGTCAAGTAGACGTTAAGCTGAAATTCAGGATTTGTTATCGTCCACGTGCGTTCAGCTGCAAAAATTGTGTTTGGGGTAAGTTTTTAAAATTGTTTTGAGGCAAGTTGTTACAACTGTAACGACGCTCGGGCGGCTCGTACCGATGGCTCAGCCAACGAGTTGTGTGCTGACAATGACTGAAAGAACAAACGTTATTTAACTACGACGTGTGCACGCCCTGTTTCACTTGCAAAGCCTAGCGTACTGGTTTATAGCTAGTACTGTAAATGCTAGCGGCGTCAAGCAAAATGACCAAATATCTCAGAAGGTTATACGTAAATGCAAAATTGTTAGACTCTCGATAAGCCAATGGCTTCCTTGTCCACTTGCCATCTGGGTGTTTTGCCTTGGATGGCAATCTTGTTAAATTTTTGTAATGTTTTATGGCAAATCCCAATTTGAACAATTAATAAATATTGAACGATACCTTGAGACGTGGATGTTCGTACGTGTGTGCGTGAGTGCGTACGTGTGTGTACCATTCAATCAAATGGAAGTCGCATTATTTGTATATATTGCGATTCACTATTTCATATTCCATTCAATAAGTTATATTCCATTCACAATTGTTTGTCATGTACGAATCTTGGGAATGAGTGCCCATAAGTAGCTAAACATAAAACACTTAATATATGAAGCTGGGGACACCTGCATTGTTATGCACACTCTGTATAAGATATATAAGTGTGTATAATCCCATCAATGTAATAACAGTAACATGTACGAGTGACACTTGCTTTGCGATTCACACGTTCTTTGCTGTAATAACGTACCCCGTATGACGTAGCAACTTGCCCCGTTTATGGAGCTAGTTGTTATAGTCAACCGCGCCTGGGAAACTTCACATGTTTACCCAAATACAATACGGAATATCAATGATATGGTGTATTTTATTAATACGAATAATAAATTAAATGTTTACGTTGACAGAAATAATGCATCTAACATACGCTTCGCAAAAAGTTACTTTAACTGAAAATTGTAACAACTAGCCCCGGTCACTTGCCGCTAGCGTTTCGAAATCGTAACATTTTACTTGGTATTCTGGAAAATTGCCATCGCCATCACTCGCCATAGTGCATAGAAATCACTGATTGAATGTAAACGTATGTCACCAGTGACGTCACAAAACCACGTGATCGCCCATCTCATTAACTTCGAATTTTACGCGCGCTTTGCGAGTTAGACGTATTAAACATCTAATTTTACCAATACATATTTTTTTAATCTTGTAAGTACTATGTTGGCACATAGTACATACAATATTAATTTTTTGTACTCACCGAAAAAGCGTTTTAGTCATTGAATTATTGTTATTCCCTTTAAACAAAACCAGACGCACCAATTTCGATTTTTAATCGCTCTTAAATTGTGATTAGTGTGCCTATCCGGGTGATTTTGCTCTTCAAATGGTCGACGGATTATATTATAACTATCAGTGGGTTTCAGTGCGTGCGTGCGTGCGTGCGTGCGTGCGTGTTTGTGTGTGTGCGTGCGTGCGTGCGTGCGTGCGTGCGTGCGTGCGTGCGTGCGTGCGTGCGTGCGTGCGTGTGCTCGACCTGTCGTTCGTTCCCGTCTGACACGAGGGTCCGTCCTCCCCAGCCATCACTGCCGATCCAGGCGAAGTGACCCGACAGATTGGCGCGATCGACCGCTCGCATGAGCTCTCCCACCTCCTGGTCGGACGCGAACACGATCACACCTACGAAACATACCACGTCACGGGCACGATCAAATACATAAGCTCTAAGATATCCATTAGCAAATATCTATCGAAGTCTATAAAAATGTTATATAATTATATAGAAATCTACACAAATCTATACAATTCTACAGAGTATAATAGAATTTAGCATATAAAAACTACAGAATGCTACAGATTCTATAGAAATGGATTACGTCTACTTAAATTTTCTGTAGAATTGTATAACAAAATTGAATTATACAAAGCATAGTAGAATGTTGCATAGAAAACTATAGAATACTACAAATGTCTATAGAATATTTTCTGAATCCTGCACAGTTGCGGTTGCAAATATCCTATAAAAAGAATAGAATATTCTATAAAAAGTGCGTATATTTTTTGCTAAGGGGTCATTTCGTACAGGGAGCAACGGAGATCGTTCCAAGTTAAGAAAAACTTTTGTCTTGCAAAGGTAGGTAAAACACGCGGTCTCAAAAAAATTGCAATCACTCAAGCCTACACATCTGCTGAAATAACACACTGTTTCGAAAACAAAGCACGCAGTCATACTGTGCAGACAACGACATTAATGACTCATTATTTTAACAATGAAGCACTTTAGTCATACGGTGCAGACAACTACATTAATGACTCAATATTTCAACAATGAAGCACGTTAGTCATACTGTGCAGACAACTACATTAATGACTCAATATTTCAACAATGAAGCACGCAGTCATACTGCATCAATAAACGTAATCAGTTTCGTTTTCAAGCGCAACACATGTAGTCATTCTGTGCTAACACGGCAAAGCACGCAGGTTTCCTAACAAGAAAGAAGCTCTGATAAGTCGAAAGAAGGATATATGTCAGAAACACCGTTAACATTAAGTCTACGTGTAGCGTTGCTGTACCTCTGGCGTGTCTGTGTGCCCTCAGTCGCTCAACAATAGCGTCGTACGTCGACGCCGTGGCGACTCCGGAATCCTTGGCCAGTTTATCAGTGACTGCGAGGCATATCCCCTCCTTCTTTAGCAACTCTTCCACCTCGGAAAACCCCTGTTGACGGATTCAGTATAACAAATATCATTTGTGTTGATATTCATCTTGCCACAGAGACGGGGAGAGAGGGAGATACATGTGGGAGGGACGAACAGGGATGTGGGAGTATCATAGTTACTAACACACATGATAATTGGCAAGAACCCGAGGTTAGTAGTAGACATTAGGATCTGACCAAGCAAATCCGGAGCACCAGACACATGTGCTCCGGATTTGCTTGGTCAGATCCTAATGTCTACTACTGAGGTTATTACGCCAATGTGTGGGTGAGTGCTAAGTGCTATACGGAATTTAGATCTGCCTGCTCAGTATATTGTTTTACAGTTATGCTACGTGTAGATGATATGTATTTTATACAGAATGTTATGAATGTCCTGGCGAATGAACGAAAGAGAACAGTTGTAGCGTTAGTCCGAATAAATTGCTGCTATACAGTATAGTAATTAGGTTCGTTCCTAGTGTTGCTCAGAATAAAGCTAATATAAATTCGCGTTTGCAAGAAGCGAAACGTCGCCACGATAACGTCATGCATACGTAATTAGATAATCGTAACTCACGTGACATGATTGTCTAATTACGTAACAATCACGTCATCGCGCCGATGTGGAATGAACCGAAATTAAATATAACCCATGACCCGTGTTAATGCCCAGGCGATGTTGCGTAATATAAGGGCCACGCACCAAGAGACCGTAGCTGGATTCCTCGTACACGACGGAGACGTAAGTCCAGTTGAACAGCTTGACAAGTTCGACCATGGCCTCTGCCTGGTGTTTGTCCGATGGGATGGTACGGGTGAAGAACGGGTAGCGCTGCACCGAACTGAGGGCTGGACTAGTCGAGAAGAAACTCACCTTAAGTCAGAACAAACACTTCATGGTCAGAGAAATTGGGCAGTGCAGTTTTGGACGTTATTCGTTCATGTTTTGCTTTCTAGACATATGGCGAGATAAAATATGCAGTACTTTCGGATCTCACGCCACGCCGCATTCTGAATCCGCCCCTAGCGCTTGTTTGTATACCTTTGAAATGATCACTTACTGGATAATTAACTGATTCACATGCCATTTGGTTGGCGTAGTTTCGTTACGACTGCAACAAAACGTCGCTCATGCAGCTATGCGTATGCCGTATATCCAAGGACAAGAAGGCATATTTAAGACAGAGAATGAAAGTCACATTAATACTTTTTAAGCGACCATAGTATAAACACACATAACTGCAAATTTGGATTACCTATCCTATTGTTGAGTACAATTTAAAACTAAAAGTAACGTACAGGTACGTTCTTATATAGGGAGGCATCCAGTCCGTAGGACCGCTCGAAGTGTCTTACACTTCACAACCTGGCAGACCTTACATTTCACCCCCTGATGGCAGACCTGTTTATTCCAACGCCAACTCAACTTCTCTGGGAAGCATTTAAAGAAAAACGTGTTTTTGTGCATCTCGTTATTCTGGACTGTACGTGAAGAAAGGGCAACCAGAAATAAATGTACAGAGGGTTTTCAGGACAGACAAATGCAAAAGACTGAATATGTTCAACATAGGAACTATTTGTGAGATATATCTGGGAAAACAAAAGGACATGTATATATACCCTTCATATACTTTGAGAAAGCATCTGGTCGACTGAACCACGACTTCCAGGTTGAACGTTTGAAAAGCACATGCATAGATGGAAAGGATATACGAATGATCACAAAGTTTTACTGGGAACAAGCTTCAAGAACAGACAAAGGAAATCACATCAACACAACTGCGAAAGAAAAGTTCGACAGGGATTTGCGTTATTGCCAATACTGTTTAGCTTCTATACCGAACTATTTTCAAACAAGCTAAATAAGAAGAAAGACGAGGAGTTTGTGTAGGAGGAATGCATGTTACAAACCATATATGTGGAGATGATACGGCACTGTTGATTGCGAGAGAGGACCAACTGCAACAAATACTAAGATACATTGATTGAGAAGGGAATAAACTAAATTTGACGATAACTGTGAAAAAGAAAAAACCGATGGTGGTCAGCGGGGGAAACCAAAGCTTCATGTCAACCAACGTTGACATCAAGTTGGAAGGACATAAGAGAGAACATGTGGATATATTTGTCTACGTTGGACATCTGATATTTGATGACCAACTGGATTAAAAGGAGGATCGGGATAGATAGGACAACTTTTAGCAACATGAAAAGTGAAGTTGCTACATTTGGTCTACGTTGATGTGTGATGAGGAAACATTGACAGTTACCGAACGAATTCAAAAGCGAATGGGTACTTTCGATATATGGCGTGTATAAAGAGAATGTTACATATTAGCTGGACTGAGCGCGTAGCAAGTACAGACGTTCCCTTGCGGTCTGGAGTTGTGAAACAACTGCTTAACAAAACCCGGAAACACAGACTAAGATATTTCGTCAAACCAGCACGGAACAAGGAATAGGAAGGGGAATATCAGAAGGAATGGTCGACGGCAAAAGACGTAGAGGCAGACAGAGAACCAACTTAGATGGCAAGGCATGGATGGGGATGCCTTGATGATCCAGCAGAATGGCGTAATATAGACAGAAGTGGCCATCCATGGTAGCCGACCTTCCGAGAAGAAATGACACCGAATGATGACTATAGTTGCTTGATACTGACTAACGAGGAAGCAAGCACGCACATACACACTCACACATTTACATAGACACTACATAATCTAACGCATTACTTGTGGCATGTGCACACATTTAGAGGTGGGATTCCGGATTAAAATTGGCTTTGTGCATTCGTCGCCAGACAAATGGAGAAGAGATAATCTCGTTGCACCGAAGTGCGGCAACACAATCACATCTACCAGGCACTGCAGTAAGTGGATCTGCAATTACTTGTTATCCTTACGTGGATGCGGTTACTGCGGCGGCCTGGTCATTGTCTATGCACATCCAATGTTAATTTGCGCGCCCAGGCCATGTTGTAGCGATGTAATTACTTTGGGTAGATATGATCAGTGCAGCGCTTCTTAGCTACAGTTAACCTGCCTGTTACTACAACAGCAGCAGCATTTGTAGTAGTAGTAGCAGTAGTAGTAGTAGTAGTAGTGGTAGTAGTAGTAGCAGCAGTAGCAGTAGTAGCAGTAGTAGTAGTAGTATAGTAGTAGTAGTAGTAGTAGTAGTAGTAGTAGTAGTAGTAGTAGTAGTAGTAGTAGTAGTAGTAGTAGTAGTAGTAGTAGTAGTAGCAGTAGTAGTAATAGTAGTAGTAGTAGTAGTAGTAATAGTAGTAGTAGTAGTAGTAGTATAGTAGTAGTAGTAGCAGCAGAAGCAGCAGAAGCAGCAGCATTAGTAGCAGTAGCGGTAGCTGTAGTGATAGAGGTAGCGGTAGCGGTAGCGGCAGTGGGAGTGGGAGTAGCAGTAGTAGTAGTAGCAGCAGTAGCAGCAGCAGAAGCAGCGGCAGCGGTAGCTCTATAGGTAGCCTTACGGTAGCGGCAGTGGGAGTGGGTGTAGTAGTAACACAGAGTGGTACGGAGACACCGCTCATCGGTGTGTTCAAACCTATGGCTTCTAATGTTTCCCAAAATGCCGCGTCTAATGCGCATCAGTTATTTGCATCTTTCAGCAATACATGCCACAAGGGTGAGTAACAAGGGTGAGTAACAAGTCAATCGCGACGTCACTGCACTTTTACTTTTATATCGCTAGCCGAGTTGTCCGGCGTTGCACTGCAGAAAAGGCAACCACTGCAAGAGTTTATGACTCCTTGTAGTACCCAGTCAAATGTCAATGTCAATGACAGTGACAACTGCACGCCCCAAAATCACGTACAACTGCCTGTTTCACGAAGCGAAGCGTTTGACGTAGATCACCTAATAACGGTAGAAACACGCATAGCGTTGATAACAATTCCACGTAGCAATTGTTATGAGCTGCATAATTTACGTCAAACGTCCAAATAGGTTACTTGTTAACATCCCAACACCCCTGTGGAATTTCCAATATTATCTTAATGTACGAACCCGGGCACGCCTACACAATTTCACCCCAATGCATGCAAAACTGACGGAGATACTAGGGAACAGGCATACATGCACACAGAGTCACAAACTACTTTATATTACAGACTTGCCGATTTGCCCGGCGTTACACGGGAGAAAAGGCAACAGTGTTACTCCTTACACTAACCAGTCAAGTTTTGTTAATGCAATGCCAACCGCAATGACATCTTCGCGTCACAAAAAGCATATACAACTGCCGGTTGTATGTAGATGTTGCAATGTTTGGAACACGCATGTCGTTGCAAACAGTTGCACATAGCTATTGTTCTCATTTACGAAATTTAGTCAAACGTCCACATTGGTTCACTCGACGTAATACCCCACACCCAGAGGAATTTCAGATATGTTTCAATGTACGAACCATCACCTTGGGCCCCCGGGCACGCCTATAAAATGTCGGCCCCATACATGCGAAACTGACGGAGATGTGAGGGTACAGACAGACAGACAGAGCCACAAACTGCTTTATATTAAAGATGATTGTGGTGTTTGGTTTAAGTCTCGGTTTGTACTCACAGTCTTGTATATGTGACATGACAATTATCATACGTTTATGTCTATCCGAATGGAATTACAGACGTAATGTATCGTTCCAGCATTAAACAAATTACAGGTCCTACTTCAATTTGGTGCCGTCGGTCACGAAACAGATAGATTGACCTCGTCAGATGTCGGAGCTGTTTGGTACTTCTGGGAAATCATCGATGAAGCAGACGAAAATCTCGGGGATCAAGCAAAGCGCTGACCCTTGGGGCATGCCAATTAGGACGTCCTGCCAGTCTAAGAATAGGCTATTTATTCTTGTCCGTTGATGTCTGACAGACCGTATTCTTTTATCCCACAGCCGTGGAGTTGTTCAAACAGCGGACGACGTGGCACCTTATCTGAGGCTTTCATAGAGTCACTGTAGACCGGTCAATGTATCCACCATTGTCCAGGGTCTTAGTGCATAAATCCAGTGGTGGATTAATGGATGGCCAGTGGTGGATTAATGGATGGCCAGTGATGTGGTGATATTCCTGTATTCTATATATTTAACAAATCCACACAAACAAGTCAAATACAACAGGATTGGAGGAATTCAAATGTAACAACAATCTACAAAAAGTCCACGAAACAAATGCAACAATTACATACCAGTGTCACTCCCCGGCCAAGTGGTAAAACTATTAGAAGGAATAATACAAGACAATTCGCTTAAACTACCTGCCACAAACAATACTATCAGTTGTGACCAACATGGTTTAAAAAAAGCCATGTATTACACAACTATAAGAAAGTTTTCATGACTGGACTGTAAATATAGATAACAGTGCAAAGTGCTGCCATGGGTTCAATCCTTCCTAGCATGTAGAAGGCAGATGGGGTGTCAAAATATTCGCTAATCATACAGAACTCTACTCAATGATTTATTTACAATCGCTGACTGTAAATCTCTCCAAGATGATCTAAGCAAACTAGCAGTTTGGTAAAAACAAACTTGGCTGTTAAATTGCAATGCCACTAAATGTGTCGTACTTAAAATAAGGCATAGCCCCAAGTTGTAGAAGGAAAAAACGATTTAGGAATTACTATCTGTCATAAACTAAAACCAAGCACCCATATAAAATATATTACAACAAAGGCAAATAAACGCATATGACTAATTAAATGATGTTTTGAAAGTAGATCGGAAAAGAAAATAAATACCTTATATGAATCAATGACACGACCAGTGCTGGAATATCGCCATCGCCAGCTTGGAACCCCTTCTATCAAAAGGGTATAAACGAACGAGAGAAAGTTCAGAAGAGAGAGCTGAAACCCAGTGTCTTTGGAACAGAGATGACTTGAGGCGGACCTCTGTGAGGTGTATTATAAATAGCTCAGTGGACTAAGCAAGAATAATCCAAAGCATTTTTTCGATCAATGTAGCAGCAATCTGTAAACACTTCTTCACAAATCGTCTCATCGATTGCTGGACGTCCTGAAGAAGTCGTGAGAGCATCTACTCTGAACACCCTCAAGAAGAAATTGAGGTATCTAGCCACCGGCTAAAAGAGACAGTAGAACCAAGTATACCAAGTAAGATTTGGCAAGATTGAACAAGATTGCCATCCCAAACAACAAGTTCCAGATGGCAAGTAGACAAGGAAGCCATTGGCCTATCGAGAGTCCAATAATGTTCTCATCTATGTGTAGCCCGCCCTTATCAGATATATGTCGATTCTATTTTTAAACATATTCACACTGCTAGCATTAACACAATCATTTGACAGTTTGTTCCATTCATGTATCACCCTCTGTGAGAATGAGTACTTTCTCTCGTCCAATCTACACTGTTCCCTATTACTGCTTTGTGTCATCTGGTTCTACTGCCTTCTTTAAGTTTGAACACATTCCTGTCAATATCCTCATAATCGTTCACTATTTAAACACTTCTATTTGGTATCCTCTTAGTCTCCTGGTATCTAGTATTGTCACACCACATTATAATAATAATCTTACGATATGGCCTTCATGCTTGTACACAATATTCCAAATGTGGTCTAACTATTGCTTTGTACAGGGGTACAATTAGTTTTTTTTATACGTGATAGTTCTCCTAATTAACCCTAGAATTTGAAGCAGCAAATCCACATTGCTCTGAAACTTTAATGTCAGCACTAAATGTTACTCCTAAGTCATTTTCTTTTGTGGTTCTACCTAGTACAGCGTCCCCTATTTTATATTCTTCATCCATGTTTTCATTTCCTATGTGTATGCATTTACATTTCCCAAAATTGAATAACATTTGCCATTTTTCTAACCATTTAACTAATTATCTAGATCATCCTGTAAACTGCGTTTATCTGTATCATTTGTAACCTTTCTGAATACTTTTGTGTCATCTGCAAATTTCAGTACTTTTGCTAGATATGTCATCTTCCAAATCAATACTGATCCCTGTGGTACCCCATTCAAAATAGATTTCCAGTTTGAAATCTCACTATTACTCTCTGTCTTCTGTGTGCAAACCACTTTTCTATCCACTTGATTGCACCATTACCTATACTATGGGCTTTTAGTTTAAGTAACAATCTTTGATGTGGCACTTTACCGAAAGCTTTCTAAAAATCTAAGTAGACATCCACTGGTGATCCATCATCTACCCACTTTATAATTTCTTCCAAAAAATATAAGATATTGGTTAGACATGACCTTGCTTTTAGGAACCCATGTTGAGATGTATTTATTAATTTATGTTTTATAAGGAATTCCACCATATAGTCTCTAATTAATGTTTCGAGTAATTTACATACAACTGATGTTAAACTTCATCTCGATTCCTTCTTAAATAGCGGTGTAATGTTTGCTTCTTTCCATTCTGAAGGAACTATTCCTTCTTCTAGTGACAAGTTAAACACTTTTGTAAGTGGTGTACCAATTTTCTCTACAATTTCCTTAAGTAGTTTTGGTGGTTCACCATCAACTCCAGGTGATTTATTATGCATAGCTATACAAATTGAGAGTACTACTGAAGAATTCTAAATTGGAGCATTTCATAAGCAGTGAAATTTATTAAATTTCCAGAAAATTCGAATACGGATGTATTGACACTAAATATTCGATGGATGCCACAGACTGATTCACTACCATTGGTGTCCATTAGTGACATGAGATCGATGCTGAATAGACGCTCTAACCTAACCTATAGTTAATGCACATTTAGTGCAAAACACTGCATTTCTAATTATTTATTTTGAAGCAACTGTTATCGACGCGATCCTTTGCGCTAGTCTAGAGGATGTCGTGGCCCAATTAAAATCATGCACTTCAGTGACACATCCGCGGCGACTACTCATTAACAAAGTTCGAGGGCTCTCTCTCAACGGCAGCGCCGAGTTCGGCCACCGACTGCTTCCTGTGTTCTCGTCTACGTCAGTTTATATTATATTAAGTGTGAGTGTAAGCATGGATATGTTCTATACGCGAGTGTATATGTTTACAATTATTTGCCAATTTTTGCCCAACTTTCAGTTGATGTTAAGATAGGCATACAGAGCCAAAATAATATTTCTGTTCCGTTGTGCATACCGACAATTCAGCATACAGTGTACTTCAGATTTAGCAAATACAAAAATGTCATCTAAACCTACAAGTTCCGGGTGGCAAGTGGATTAAAAAAAACATTAGTTTTTCGAAAGTCCAACATTTTTCATCTATGCTCGCCTTTATCAGATATATGTCAATTTTATTTTTAAACATATTCACACTGTTTGCATCAACACAACCATTTCACAGTTTGTTCCATTCCTTTATCACACTCTGTGAGAATTAGTATTTCCTCATATCCAACATACACTGTTCCTTAGTTAATACTGCTATTTGCCCTCAGGTTCTACAATAACTGTTTTCTTTAAGTTTGTAGAATATATTCCTATCAATTTCCCCACAACCTTTCAATATTAAAAAAAATTATATTTGGTCTCCTCTTTGTCACCTGGTATCTAGGTATCACATTCTCGTAAGCGGCCTTAAGGTCTTTGTTAGTCTTCGAAATGTGAAAAAGCATGTGTTCGTATTGTTACTCTACGAATGCTGGCCTGTACAGTAGAAATCAGCGGGACCCAATAAGATTTCGATGATCTCCAAACGTTTGACCATATTCGCCACATGACATAACATATATGGAATATAAACGAAAAAGAAAAACGAGCAATATTTTTTAAAGAGGTATGATATTTTAAACCGCCAGCAATCACAACTGATGCACAGTAAAATATGCAGGCTTTTTTGTCTTCGTCATTCGGGTCAGCGTCACCCTAGGATTCGCGTTGCCGTGTTCCCGTAACACACTTACATATGTTGCTGTCAAGCACCAAAAAGGAATTATTCTGATTGGTCAAAACTACTTAATGCTGCGGAGGTTTAGCAACAGCACCATGTCCTAGTTGATTCAGACGCGCATACCGTGATGCCTGGCCGAGATGATTCGGGCGTTCTGACCGCGATAGAGGTAAAGCCAAATTATAAGAAAAAGTAAAAGAGATCCCATTTTTCACATGTTAGTGGCCACCTCACCACATATGGCGATTGTCGAACGTATTGGACAACGCTGGTATAGATCTACAATATATTTTCATCTGGGCAACTTTTTATAGGTACTGAGATAGAACCTCAACTCTACAAAGCTGGGGTAAACTACGTGTGCAAGAGGAATCTAGTCTTTCTTAGCAAACGAATTATAAAAATCTACAGAGAATAGTACAGTTGCGTATAGAAAACTATGGAAAACTACATATATTATAGAATATGTGTACGTATACTTCAATTTTCTATAGATTTATATAGAGTTATCTAGATTTGTTTTAGAATTGTATAGAATTATTCAGAGCGTAGTAGAATACTGCATAAAACCATAGAATTCTACAAATTCTATAGAATATTTTCTGAATTCTCTAGAAATATTTCTGCGAAAATTCTATAGAATATTCCATAAACATTATATTTAAATGTATAGAATATTTTCTTAATGCTATAGAATTGTCTCCGCATAAACCTTATAGAATATTCTATAAACATTCTATAGATTTTTTGCTAAGGGCTCGCTATTATCTGGCTGATGGGAATAGCTACGGCTAAACTGCGGAAAGAGCATCATGTCAGTTGATCGGGCGACATTAGTCTGTCCGCCGCTACGTTAACTTTAGCAGTGTCCAACAACACCAGATGTCGTACTTCGTAGCCAACACTGGGCGACGCCCGCAATCAATGCGCTGGTTAATCATCAAGTGACGACTACGAGGAGGGATCAATACTGTGCGACGGCGCCGTCACATACTGTCACTGGACGCAAAGTTTATTTCGCACTGCACACCACACACCACACACTACACACCACACATCACACATCACACACCACACACCACACATCACACACCACACACCACACATCACACACCACACACCACACACACCACACACCACACACCACACACACCACACACTACACACCACACACTACACACTACACCACAAACAACAATCCGCACACCTCGCTCATTACACCACATGTGTATTAGATAAAGCGTGCGCAAAGTGTCAGTAAAACTCCAGAAAAGAAAACTGATCATGTTTCTCTACATGCAGTGAACGCCACTCAACATAATCACTTCGGGCCAGGGCAATTTAGTTATATTAAGCGGCTTATTCACTTGAAGTGAAACAAAACGCATTTTGGGGCCATTGCACCTATCTATAAGACTAAACACTAACCATTTGAAACTATGATGAAGAATATCACGCAAGTGGTTTTTATAGGTGCAAAGGCCCAAAACAATGCCTTTGATTTCACTTTAAGTGGCGAATTCTAATACTGAAGAAATAGGAATGAGTCCGTCCACTATCGCAACATTTTTATATTTGTCAATTATAAAATTACACACGCACTTTATTGAAATGTACGTGGTACATACATACATACATACATACATACATACATACATACATACATACATACATACATACATACATACATATATGCATACATACATACATACATACATGCATACATACATACATACATACATACATACATACATACATACATGCATGCATGCATACGTGCATACATGCATACATACACTCCTCCATAACCCGATGTGTTTGAGTTATGAACAGGACTGCACATTTATTTCGAAATATTTATACTTATGCATACATGCCTACATGCATACATGCATACATACATATATACATACATACATACATACATACATACATACATGCATACATACATACATACATACATAGTTTACATACATACATACATACATACATACATACATACATACATACATACAGACATACATACATGCATACATACATACATACATACATACATACATACATACATACATACATACATACATACATACAAACATACACTCCTCTATAACCCGATGTGTTTGAGTTATGAACAGGACTGCACATTTATTTCGGTATATTCATACTTTGAAGAGTACCTGTGGTATCTTGAACAGCTTCAGCAGATTTGCCACTTGGATAGAAGTGACGCTAGACGGCGCTCCAACCACTCCAGCAATCAGGTCAGGTTGGTGTCCATCTTTGCAATCTTCGACATTGCCCGCGAACCTTTTCACGGAGCCTGAAATAGTATATGAAGGATGTCATTAATCCAAGAACGATAGGCTATGCCACGTTTCGCACATTTCATTCATGAATAAATAATAACAAGTCCTATGGTGTATGGCGGAAATTCAACGATGGCTTTCGTTGATTGCACGCACTTACCTAAAGCAGTCTAACAATGCTTGCATAAAATCGATCATTTGGCGTTAATTATTTTATATATTCAGATCTTAAGCAAACATGTTACCAAAGTGTCTATGATGCGTTGATAGTTCGAAACTCCGTCCAACAAGTATAATATATTACGGAGCGGGATAGACGCGGTGCTCAAGCGAAGTGTTGGACAAATTACCCTTCCCTCGAGATAACGTATGTGTCTCTGGTTCTTCACCTCGTAATTTCATTGGTTCCTCATTTCGTGATTTCATTGTTTATTCGTTTCGTGATTTCATTGGTTCTTCGGTTAGTGATTTCACTGTTTTCTCCTCTCGTGAAGTGACACGTTCTTTGATTAACTTTTTCATCGTTTGCTGTGCCAACCACCTTCATTGCTGCATTCGTTTTCTCTCGACACCTTTGCTACACACCTGCCTATTGGTGTCATCACCGGCTTCTTTCACACTCTCCGGTGCCTTCTTCACAACAACTCCTTCGTTAAACATCGTCACCCCTAGCACTCTACTTCAGGTAGCACAGCTGTTCTCCCCAAGTCCTTAACAAATCCATCGCTATCACAACCGACAGTCGTATTGACTAAAACTCATCATACAGACTGATCGGTGTACTCACTAATGGCGCGCGACGTATTTCCTTTCATGTCAGGACGCAAGCTCATTATCACCCCGTCGGCCAGATCACGGCACTTCCAGTCCTCTTTAGATGTTGCAAGATGTGGCGATCTTAATTATTTAATTCAGTGCGTCGGATATCTACTTACTAAGTGCTGTCTTGTCTCATATGGGTGACACTCCCTGCGCTTACTGACGTTCTATCAGCACTTTGGGTCGCCAACACCGAGGTCCAACCGCTGAAGAGCAACTATTGTTCATTCTAAAGACACGCTGGAATCGCTATGCTTAACATGTAAGCGGCTATTTACTTCTGCAAGATCTGCGAACAAGTTTTGTAAATGTGCAAGAACATAATTGTTTGAACATTTGGAGAACAATAAATGTATATTTCATTGATATTTGCGTGACCTGTCGAATAGCTTGCCTTCTACTCTCTCGAATCCAGGCTTGGGCTCAAATGCAAATGCGTTTGCATTTGAAAATGCCGCATTTGCATTTGAATGTGCAATTCATTGTTGTTAACTATAATCATTTAAGCGACCACTGACCGCCACACATCAGTCACCATTCCCAACATTGAGTTATTCAAGATGCCAGCATCCAAGCGTTCCAGTGATTTTTATCATTTAAAACACTTGCATTTGCATTTGAATAATTTAAAACACTTGTATTTGTATTTGAATATTATAAAAACACTTTCATTTGCATTTGCATGATTTAAAGCGCTTGCATTTGCATTTGAATAATATGAACACACTTGCAATTGAATCATTTAAAAACCTTGCATTTGCATTTGAATCATTACATACTCTTGCATTTGCATTTAAATGAAACCATGTCTCGATGCATTAGCATTTGCATTTAAATGCTCTCTCTATATCCATCAAAATATATTTGCTTTAAAGTTGCCACTTTAAACAGAAATGACAAGGTGCTTAAGTTGTCATATTTTGCTTTCTAGTAGACACCGGAATACATACAATGTATATATGACGGAGCTCGATCGATCCAGATATCTACTTGTGCAGCCGTACATGTCTTATACGTGGAGATACTAATTATGCAGACGTCCAGGTCTCACACGGGATATAGTATTTGTGCAGGCGTCCAGGTTTCACATGGGGAGATACTACTTGTGCAGGCGTCCAGGTCTCACACGGGGATATAGTATTTGTGCAGGCGTCCAGGTTTCACATGGGGAAATACTACTTGTTCAGGCGTTCAGGTCGCACACTTATACATACTACTTGTGCAGGCGTTCAGGTCGCACACTTATACATACTACTTGTGCAGGCGTTCAGGTCGCACACTTATACATACTACTTGTGCAGGCGTTCAGGTCGCACACTTATACATACTACTTGTTCAGGCGTTCAGGTCGCACACTTATACATACTACTTGTTCAGGCGTTCAGGTCGCACACTTATACATACTACTTGTGCAGGCGTTCAGGTCGCACACTTATACATACTACTTGTGCAGGCGTCCATGTCTTACACGGGGGAGGGGCAATTATTGACAGACGCTTTCGACGCTGTTAATATCATATATAATACATTAACTCACCAATGTGATAAAACATGAATAGTAACATAAAAACATATACATAATGATATAGTTAGAACACACATTGACGCTACAATTTTGAAGTTGACTTTTAGCGTTTTGGATTTCCACTTAAGTTCTCTTCAGAAGAAAAAATAAAAAACATAGTGATAAGTAATTATTGAAGTTTTACACGTATCAATTTATATATTTTATTTGTTAAGGCATCTTATTTTTTCTCGACAATTCGACAATCGTCTCTTTGACGGCATGGTTACATTCTAGGTAGTGCCTAGAGTGCTAAGCAAATGTGGCTCTCTAGTATTATTTTTTTCTGCTTGCTATTTTTTCTGGAGCATTCTGTTTGTATCTGGTATGACTTTAATTACTGATATCTTCATTTCTCTGGAGTATTACGCTTGCATCTGACACAGCCTTAGTGTTCATCTTTCACTGTTGTAGCAATCGCTACGTAGACATGGTGAAACAGCACTCGCAGACGTTCTGCGACCGAGATATGTGGTCTAGACTCTTGACAATGTCATGGTTCGCACTCTTGCAGCCGATCGATGATGTGTGTGCGAATGGCGTGCGTGCATACATACATGCGTGCGTGCGTCTTCGTTATACGCCTCTTCAGGCAACACGGTGAAGGCGAATGATTAAACACAACTGACACGCGATACTAATAAGTCTTCCGTGAAAATGGGCACCCACGCAACGGTGACAGCAGTAATTGACATTTGTGGACCATTTAATGAAGTTGTGGTGTCCGTTTGAAAACACTATGCATTATCGACGAGTTGTGTGCACAGGCGTCTGTGTGTGTGTGGGGGGGGGAGTCATTGGCTAAAATGTTTTCCTGTGTGACCTGTCGTGCTACGACACAGTAACATGGTAAGCTAATGATGAATAAACGTGTCCTCCTTTGGCGTCCTCCCTTTGCGAAATCCCAGATACGTCACTGGTTGTCTGGCGTCCACTAAAGTTGCTGACACAGTTCAAAGAACACGACCTTTACGCAGGTGTACGTTATTTGGAAATTCTATAAAATATTCCTTACAAACTATCGATGGTATTTATCCAAAATCATATTGCTGAGTACTGCAATTGCTTCAAGATATTTTTCTCGTTCGATATGCATTTCTATTTCCGTGGCTAAGTCGGGTTTGACATTTGTATTGTCGGGTACATACGAGAACACCAGGGCGTTTATTAGTGACTTTCAACTGGGGGCAAAGTCTCAAAAGGGTACTTTCGTCGGTCAGAATGGGCACAATTATAGATATAAATGAGAATATTCTTGCTGGTCAGATTACAACATAGGTGGGTCATTTTACGAGAAACAAAGTATTGTAACACGCACACACACACACACACACACACACACACACACACACACACACACACACACACACACACACACACACACACACACACACACACACACACACACACACACACACACACACACACACACACACACACACACACACACACACACACACACACACACCCGCACGCACGCACACACACACACACACACACACGCACGCATGCACGCGCGCGCGCACACACACACACACAAACTCACGCACACACACACACACAAACTCACGCACGCACGCACGCACGTACACACACACACGCACACACACACTCATAGTTGCGCAATTAATAATGAGGATACATTTCAATGGGTTTTGGAAGGATACAAATGGATCCAGGGTTGGCCCAAAATAATGTAATTTCGCAGTGTTTGGTAGGGAGGCAATGTGTGCCTATTCTATTCAAAGTATCACGTGCACTCAAAATGATGCATACGCATTAATTCTTGATCTACTGCAGCACGCAGCTTTGTTTTTCGAACAGACATAACTCAAATGTTATAGACAATTCAAATGGGGGTATAGTGAACATGGTAGCACATCACTATGTATAACATCACTATGTATCACATCACTATGTATCACATCACTATGTATCACTGGATCAAGGACATGTCAGTTACACAATTGGATTTACCTGCACAGGTGGATCCAACAGCTGCCCTGCTAACATGGCATCGCACAGTTGTGAATCTCACCAATCGCTCAATATGTCGGTTTTAAGCACCAATGTAAAACTGATCGACTGGCACATAGAAATGGGTCATGCAACGATATTCCCTTTGGGATACACCTTCCCAAAATCTCTCTCTCTCTCTCTCTCGTCATCTTCTTCTTCTTCCTCTTGGCCAAATCACGTTGTTTGTTCCGCCCTGTCATCGAGTAGTCTCCATCCATCGCGACCTTCTGTCACTTTCTCCTGTTCTGGCAGTTCACCTCTGCCCTTAGAAAATATCTCTTCGCTTTTCTTTCTCTACGTTCTCAACAAAACCATGCATCCTTCGCCAAATCCATGATTCACATGTCTCCTACCAAGCATTTTGATCAATGTGTACATTGTTTGTCAATGCAAGATTGTGTTTGTGGAACTCCATTTCTCAACAAATGATTTAATATTTCCCGCATGAGATAAGTTTATTTTAGTTATTACATAGGTTATATTTGGGTATCGTTTGTTGAAAAATGGAGTTCCACAAACATATTAATTACGCTGTGTTTATATACCCAAATATAACCTACGTAATAACTAAAATAAACTTATCTCATGCGGAAAACGTTACCCGTTGGATCACTGAAAGACCTTGCCCCAGATAAATATTGCCTATGAATATTGTGCCTTTTTCAGTCATTAGTATTGATATTTTGTGGTCCTATCCCCATTTTTTAAAGGGATATGACACCATATTATCACTGTGAAAGGGCTGATTTGGGACTTTGCCTCCAGAAAAATCACCCTTTTATTTAAAAGTATATCTTTTACAATTGAATGTGCCCATTTGGACCATAGCAGTAACAGTAAACTGCCCTTTTATAGAAAATATTCCCTTCTTTTTTCATTGAAATTGCCCTTTCAGGACTTGCCCCCAGTGAAAGTTTACTAAAACACGCCCTGACAAAACGAATCTATCTAAACAGTACAAGGGGTTGATAAGGCAGCAATAGGGGCAAATTGGTAGGACCTGATATGTTAAAGAGGGCAAATAAGAGTTGAAGGGCAATCATCCGCTGTGTATGTTAAAATGGGAAATGACAGTGTATGAAGTAAGGCCTTTGCATTTGGCTTATACGTGGACGATATTTTACGTGTTGTTACGGAACAATTCATCGAAAGACGCACCTCTGATGAAGTCGACGGACTGTTCCAGGCCGTAGATGTCTCGGTCGCAGTCGTCCTTGATCCTCGCACCCAGCTTCACCCCGGGGATGAGGTTACGGGCGTTGATCACGTCGATGGTATACAGCATGGCCTCCGTCGCCTGGATACCTCCTTGTGGCATGATCTTGCCGCAGACAAGCAGCTCGTGCCGTTCGTGAACCATCATCAGCCCGCCTATGGTGACGTTGCCATCGACGACGGCGACGTAGTCCTTGTACGGCCATACTATCCCCTCCCCTTCAGACGTCCGGAACACGGTCTCGTGCTCCGCTACGTCGTAACGCGACTTAACCTGCGCCCCGGCGGCCGACAGAGGCAGAGACCACAGCTGCCTCGTTTCGTTGGCCGGGAAGATATGACACATCGATAGGGAGATCGCAACTACGACGAGCAGGGCAACGGGGGAGAAGGGTCTGCTTGTTTGTAGCATTGTCGGAATGCCGCGTGCACTTTCCTGCCGTCCAGCCCGGTCGATCGCTGCGACTAAGCCGCGCGACCACCGATGAAGATGACCGTTGACTGCAAATTAAGCATCACGGCACAGCCATTGACGGCCTGCGTTAGACACTGCGCTTAGCTGTTGTGTAGTAATGACTTGAAAACGGACCTCTGTTGTCGCTCAACTTCCATGTTTAATTGAAATGTATTGATTAAATTCATCATTCTGCGTAGACAGAAAACATACGTCGGTGAGTCTATGACAGGCTTCGTAGGAAATGTAGGGCCTACAGTTTGGCGATCACCAAATGAGTCGTTACGTTAAAACTAAAATGCTATTTTGGGGGATTATATTGAGCTTGCTGTGACTCAGGACAGAGGAAGTGATAGTTTCTTCCCCGTGCGATGTCCTTGGCGCAAGAGGATAGACGGCGAAAATTCAGGTTACTGAATAAAACCCTAATAAAACCCTAATATATTTCCATATCACGCATCTGTCTTTGTTTTGTTAACAACAATTACGTTATTGGTCGATATAAACATGACTTCCGTGATGCGTGCCGTTGTGCTTTTTTCAAAGGATACTCGTTTGTTTAACAACTGTAAAATCTTAGACAATATTACGGTCAGTTGTTGCATTAGTATTGTCTGATATGGATTATTGCTATTAGTTGGGTAAGATTAAATTGAGTTTCGACGCGCACCTGTGTCAACATTTCGGAGTCGACAAGAACAGCAATTTAGAGAACGAAGCTGCAATTGGCTTGGATAAATGCAGGCACGATGTCAACGAAGAGAATGTACTTCTTTACGTTAGTAAAAGAAACCAAAATTTGGTTAGTGCGCTGGTTATACGAATCAAGGTAATCGGCGTCAACACGTGAACTTTCAAATGTGAGTTAGTTGTTTTAACAAACTGAAAGAAGGGCAGAGATCAGTTGGGGGGGGGGCAACGGCTCCGATACCGGGATCGTGAAGCCGTGAACTAACCAGCTTGGCGAGCGAGGTTTCACGATGCACAAAGGCAACGCACTTGTCTTCATCAGCTATGACCGACAGCCGATTTGGGGACCTATAACAGCCGATGATATGATAATAAATATATCTTTCTAGAAGTATCACTCCTCGAAATGTGCGAAAACACAGTCGTGTTGTATGCGAGGAAATGAAAAGTGTCATCTGACGTTGCGAACCGGAAAGTCTCGTGTGTTATCTTGATTGATTGTGTGCGTGCGTGAATGCGTGCGTGCGTGCGTGTGTGCGTGCATGTGTGTATTTTCTTATACCCAAACGATAAACATGAATAATATTACAGTAATTATATTGATTCACGCAACACAAGTGTTTTGGTTAAAGCTGACCGGGTCTTCATGTTGGAACTAGTTGAAATGTGTCCATACTGGGGTTGATTGACACCTGTCACTAACTAGTCCGACCAGTCGTCGTTCCGGCATAACACCACCGTTGAGTATACATGGTGTAGTGTGCTTAGTGCTCGCTCCTTGTTCCAAATGTTCCTTTTTCGAAAGACGGTATTGAAGTCGTGTCCATTTGGTGACCACTTCGACACGTCCGTCGTCATTAAGCGTAGAGTGCGCACGAGTGGACGCCGCGACGTAACAACACTCATTAACTGGCCCAATCAGACACTGACGAATGCGCACCGTTCTTTTGATCCACTCTACTGCAGCCACTAGGCTCAACGAGTCGCTCTGACGACAGTCGTCAACACCGAGATGATGACGACACAAATAGCAACTACTACTACTGCTGCTACTGCTACTGCTGCTGCTGCTGCTGCTGCTACTACTACTACTACTACTACTACTACTACTACTACTACTACTACTACTACTACTACTACTACTACTACTACTACTACAACAACAACAACATTGATGGTGTCGATAATGTTGATGATGATGGTGGTGGTGGTTGTGGTGGTGGTGGTGATGATGATTGTGTAAACATTGGTGATTTTGACGTTGATGATGATGTTAATGATGTTGATGATGTTTAGGATGTTTATAATGTTGATGATTTTGATGACGTTGATGGCGTTGACGTTGATTATGATGATGATGATGTTGGTGTTGATAATGATGTCGTTGATGATGATGGTGTTGTTGATGGTGATGATGTTGTTGATGATGAAGATGATGATGTTGATGTTGTCGGCGGCGACGACGACGGCGCCGTGTGCTCCAATGTGTAAATTATAGTAAATTATTAAATGGAAATAGGTGTTTTGTGCATTATATTAAAGCACCAGAATGCAGCCACCAAATGATAACGTATGTCTTAAATATCGCCAGTGTCCCCGTAAAGAGGTGTTTATTGTCGTTTACTCCATGGTTTGAACAAACGTTTTCGCAGCAGTTTATTTGTTGATTGAAACCATTGGCTCTGTAGCAAACATTAAAGTGCACTTTATTTTGGAAACGGCGTTATTCAAAATGTATCGCCAGCTTATTTCATATTGTGCAATGTTGCACTTTTTTCATATTGTGCAATGTTGCACTTTTTTCATATTGTGCAATGTTGCACTTTTTTCATATTGTGCAATGTTGCACTTATTTCATATTGTGCAATGTTGCACTTTTTTTCATATTGTGCAATGTTGCACTTATTTCATATTGTGCAATGTTGCACTTTTTTCATATTGTGCAATGTTGCACTTTTTTCATATTGTGCAATGTTGCACTTTTTTCATATTGTGCAATGTTGCACTTTTTTCATATTGTGCAATGTTGCACTTTTTTCATATTGTGCAATGTTGCACTTTTTTCATATTGTGCAATGTTGCACTTATTTCATATTGTGCAAGGTTGCACTTTTTTCATATTGGGCAATGTTGCACTTATTTCATATTGTGCAATGTTGCACTTTTTTCATATTGTGCAATGTTGCACTTTTTTCATATTGTGCAATGTTGCACTTTTTTCATATTGTGCAATGTTGCACTTTTTTCATATTGTGCAATGTTGCACTTATTTCATATTGTGCAAGGTTGCACGTTTTTCATATTGGGCAATGTTGCACTTATTTCATATTGTGCAATGTTGCACTTTTTTCATATTGTGCAATGTTGCACTTTTTTCATATTGTGCAATGTTGCACTTTTTTCATATTGTGCAATGTTGCACTTTTTTCATATTGTGCAATGTTGCACTTTTTTCATATTGTGCAATGTTGCACTTTTTTCATATTGTGCAATGTTGCACTTATTTCATATTGTGCAAGGTTGCACTTTTTTCATATTGGGCAATGTTGCACTTATTTCATATTGTGCAATGTTGCACTTTTTTCATATTGTGCAATGTTGCACTTTTTTCATATTGTGCAATGTTGCACTTTTTTCATATTGTGCAATGTTGCACTTTTTTCATATTGTGCAATGTTGCACTTATTTCATATTGTGCAAGGTTGCACGTTTTTCATATTGTGCAATGTTGCACTTATTTCATATTGTGCAAGGTTGCACTTTTTTCATATTGTGCAATGTTGCACTTTTTTCATATTGTGCAATGTTGCACTTATTTCATATTGTGCAAGGTTGCACGTTTTTCATATTGGGCAATGTTGCACTTATTTCATATTGTGCAATGTTGCACTTTTTTCATATTGTGCAATGTTGCACTTTTTTCATATTGTGCAATGTTGCACTTTTTTCATATTGTGCAATGTTGCACTTTTTTCATATTGTGCAATGTTGCACTTTTTTCATATTGTGCAATGTTGCACTTTTTTCATATTGTGCAATGTTGCACTTATTTCATATTGTGCAATGTTGCACTTATTTCATATTGTGCAATGTTGCACTTTTTTCATATTGAGCAATGTTGCAGATCCGCCTGCTGCAGTCACCTTGCCTGCATTGTCCACCATTGAACAGGAAGAACCAACATCAGCATCTGAGCTGCTTGGACGTTCGCTGAAAGATGACATCCGTGAGATTCTTGGTCAAGCAACAAACCCGGTTGAAATTGCAACAATCATTAGCGGAATTTCCGATGAACAGCGATTTCACCTTTGTTGTCATCTTTACAAGCCATCTTTCATCCACCGTTTTCCGACGACCTCAGTGAATTCAAGTAACCGTTCATTCCAGCGTTCGTGGTTGGCGAAATACCTCTGGTTGGTATACAGTGATTCGATAGATAGGACACTTGAGTTGAAGAATATGATATTTTCATGATGATATGCAATATGTCCTTGTGTCATATCTGGATTCACCCTGCATAATATTGTTATGCATTCAATGTGCATTCGTTTTAAGTAGTGCAAATAACATTATGCTGTTTTATGTTTCAGCTGTTGGTGCTGGACATCCAGCTAGTTGGGTGACATTCACAATATTGACAAAATACTTTCTAAAAATTTAATCATTTTTGTTTAATATATACTTCATCTGGAAACTTTGATAAGTACAACTGTAATATGTATCACTTTACACTGTTGTGATGTAGCTGGTGTGATTTATTTAACTTGCGCACTTATGTACCGTCACCTGATGTTTATGTGCGTGCGTGCGTGCGTGCGTGCGTGCGTGCGTGCGTGCGTGCGTGCGTGCGTGCGTGCGTGCGTGCGTGCGTGCGTGCGTGCGTGCGTGCGTGCGTGCGTGCGTGCGTGCGTGCGTGCGTGCGTGCGTGCGTGCGTGCGTGCGTGCGTGCGTGCGTGCGTGCGTGCGAATGCTTTCTTTCAATTTCAATGCACAATTACAGGAATTAATCACTGTTTTATTTTTATCTTATTTTATGAAACAATTGAATATGTAGAAAATGCTTTGTGCACAGTACTTGTGGGACCCTCTGTGTTGGGAAAATATGACCCCCATGTAAACTTGTAGTGCCCATGGAGTCTGTTAAGAAAATATACGGCACTGCATGAACTTGTGGCGCCCTTTGTAGTCTGTATTGTGAAACAATGACCTGTGAAAAGCTGTGAAAAGCTGGCTGTGGGTCTGAAGGGTGGTAGTCGAGGGCCTTTCTCTCCGACACTCTCTCTTCTCCGCACCGGAGGCAAGCTCACCATAGAGGACGTCCTTTGGGATGCGTCCGTCCTCCATGCGGCAGCCATAGCCAAGCCGACGCAGACGTCGCTGACTTAGCAGGGCGAACATGCTGGGGATGTCTGCACGCTCGACGACATCCTGGTTTGGTGTGTGTTCCTGCCAGGTAATGCCAAATATGTGTTTGAGGCATCGGAGATGGAAACTGTTGAGGCGTTTGTCCTGCTTCGCATATATTGTCCACGCTTCGCTAACGAGTAACGTAGAGGACGGTGCTTAGCCTTAGGACACAAGCCTGGTATACTCGAACCTTGGCGTTCTCTGTGAGCATGCTGTTCTCCCACACCCTCTTGGATATCCGTGATATGACAGATGATGCCTTTCCGATGCGCTTGTTTATCTCTAGGACGCCTCTGGACGCCCTCTTCGGTGTGTCATATTAGCGCTGCGTCATCAGCGTAGAGCATCTCCCTGCCTAGTTAGGCAGGACCTGTCGTAACCTACTTTAGTTTTCGGTTGAACAGTTTGCTACACGTAGTGGATTAATACAGAACTAGCCATGACCTGGCGAGTGACACAGTAAGCTCAGTTTGTAAATAACGCCCGAGTCGATCGTTGGCTTTGTGCGAGTGTCGGGCAACGTTGTTGATTGTTGAGAACTGTGCGGCCAGTTAATTGGACCCTAATTACCTCAACCGGGGTCCGCGCGACATCGCAACGTAACCGACACTAACCGTAGTGACATGCCTTTTGTTCAGTCTCAGGTGAAAGTGTGACCTGCATTTCTGTAGAAAAGCACGAGGAGTCAGAAACAGACGGTCAAGCTTCGGAACAGAGGCCAGAGCAGACAGAGGCAGAGCTCGTTGACGACGTTGCTGTTGGCATGTAAAGTTAATGATTAATGCAAATAAATTTTCTGTTGCAGGTGTGTAATGTAATGTCTTTGTGGCTTTGACTTTGTGAGTTTAGCAAACACGAAAATTGAGCTTGTCGGCTACGTTGCTATTGTTACATACAAAGATATGCCTAGCCCAGGTCCTACGATATGTTTAGGTCAACAAAAAAGTGCCGCGTGTGCATTTTGAATGTTTGTAATTGTTTGCTGTTGGGCGATAATTGGCGGTAATGGTTGTTTGTATATTCCAATCAGGAATGTTTTGGGACCGGGAAAAACTCCCTGCCCTTTCCGGTTAAATCGCATGGTTTGGTGATGTTTGTAATGCATATTCACCGTGTTATTTAAGCCTACACTGCTACTGAGCTAACATTTATTGATTTGCATAGTCAGCAGATTACCACAGATAATCTGTACAAATAACAATGTCAGTGATTAAGCGTTTTAAAAAGGGCTACATACCCTGGCGGTGAAACAATCAAATGTAAACATGCTACTGAAATTTCAGGTGCGAGATCGCAGGCTAACTGCATCTGCATTTGAATTTACTCAATAAAAATTTTGCTTTTAATACAATTATAATAATTATTATGCATTATACTAAATGGCACCTTTGGCTTCGCAATGTGTTGTTTATATGAGACGGTGGTGAACTAGCACAAATAATCGGACAATGCCTTAGATGCAGTTAAAAGTTGGAGACTGTTCTATGTCGTTACAGTCGGTTGTCATTCAGTTTTAAACAGTATTTAAAAGGTTTCATGTTAATATATTTAACTACCAGGTAATATGCGTGCCACCTTCACCAGAATAGTGCTGCTTCATATATTCAGTAACATGTTAATGCATGTACACAAAACATGCACCAAAATTATTTGATTAATGATCATAATTTATCTTCGTTTCAGATTTCTCTGGAGGTGTCAACAAAGTTTGTAGATGCATGTTGAGGTGTGTCCGCCTGTCACAGTACAAACTATCACAGGTGAATAAACTGTGTCCACCAACCACCACTTGTATCATTTCGCAACTCTGCAGTCGAGCGTACAAACAGAGCACTGCAAAAACATACTTATTTCACGATCCCCAGATTAATCGCTTCACATTTCCTATAAACCTCCAGTCGCTGGGTATATCAAATCTTCAGCTCCAACCACCAACAACAGACATGGCAGAGAACAAATTCATGTGTGACTATGCGAAGCGTGCAACATCGGCATGCAAGAAATGCAAAAAGAAGCTCGAGAAAGGTGAACTGAGAGTGGCCAAGGTTGTACCGAACTTCTTCCATGAAGGCGAGGGGGAGATGAAGCAGTACCATCATGCCGAGTGTCTGTTTGAGACGTTCGTGAAGGCTCGGGCCACGACTAAGATCATAGAGGAACTGGACGACCTGCAGGGATTCGGAGACCTGGAACAGCCCGACAAAGACAGGATCAAACATTTGTTGGAAGGTAAGTTAAAAACAGGATTAAACGTTTTCTGGAAGGTAAGTTAGTTGAGATATGTAGTCAGGGTTACTTTGCAACCTGGTTGTTAAACAAGGATGTGCATTATTTAAAAAAAAAAAAAATTTTATATATATATTTATATTTTAAACAAGGATTTGCATTAATCATAATATTTGTTATTATATATATACATCTATATATATTGTATATGCAGTTATGATAAAAAAATATAAGTACAGTTGAACCTTGGTTTACAGACACCTCAGTGGTGTGGTCACCTCTTGATTATGCTCAGTAACCCAGTGCAAAACTGCCAGATTCCCCCGCCGTTACAGCCATCCATCCATCAGAGGTGATGCTAACAATACAAAGCCACTTGGCATATTTATCCAGTGACCAGTAAGCTTTGTAAACCACTAAAAGAAGAAACATCCCCAGTCGTCTTAAGTTTGAGCTCAAATTCTTAGCAGTTGAGTAAATTTTTAACTTTAGCATGCGAGTAAATTTCACAAAAAAGTACGACGGCCTGGGCTTCGACGCTAACAATATGGGGCCATGCAAACTCCGTAAGCTTTGCTGGGCAGTGAGACGAGGCAAACAAAATCCCTGTAATTTACAGATGATCTCCAATGATCATCTGGGGCGCGGTATCATCTGGGGCGCGGTATCACCTGGGGCGCGGTAGCATAGCAATTAGAACATCAGGATCTCAGTAGAGACAGTCTGGGTTCGAATCCTTTTGCTGCCATTTGAAAGTTTTGGCAGTTTTGTTCATCCTACATTGCCACAGTTCACTCAGCTGTGTAAATGAGTACAGACAGAGGTGTATATTTGAATGAATAGTCTTTGTGCAGTAATTGCAGTATGGCTGAATGCTTCCCAGAGAAAACGAGGACAATTCTTGATCTGTTTGAGAACAATGAACTGGCATGCAAGCAAGCTATCAACTCGGTGTTCGTCCGTCAAACGCAATGCTGTCCATTTCAATAGCAATACAAAGTCATGCACTAGGCATGTTTACGGAGTGACCAGTAAACTTCAGAAAACAATAAAAGAAGCAGAACCCCAGTCATCTTAAGTAACACTTTGAATTCAGATTCTAAGCAGATGAGTATATTGTGCAGAAAATGGGACACAGTCTGAAGCTAGCAATATTTCGCATCCGCCTGATTGTTCATTGTCAATGACCAGAAAGCTCAGTTGGAGCAGTAGAGTGGACAAAATGCGGCCAGGGAGTGAGATAAGGCTAACTAAAACCATTTAATTGGCATGTGATCGCCAATGAATTATTTCTGCATTCAGATATTTATACATATTACCTATTGTGCACAATGTACTACTAAGAACAAATGTATCCTTGCTGTTAAAATTACATGCACCTGTATAGCAATTTCCCCAGTTCCCATGATACTTCAGTGCCTATATTCAGTATTAAGGTCACCTCGCTATCAAGGTCACTGGCCCAGTGAGGTTCGACTGTAGTAGGTGAAAGTAAGTAGGTGTTAGTATGTTACAGTTAAGTGGAACCAGACTGAGGAATTGTGGTCTACCTTTGATAATACTGGATATTTATTGTGCCCAAGTCTTCGAATTATTAGTGAAAAAGAATTTTGTGAAAGGTATAATTGTCAACTTGTATAAAGATGAACTTATGTGCTGTTTTTCTATCATGTTGTGATCTCTGAGTTCAGACACGATGTCGAAGAGGGGCAACAAAGCCAGCAACAAGAGAAAAACCCCTGTAAAGACTCCTCAGCCAAAACTTGCGACACCCACAAAGAAGGCTGTGAAACAGGAACCGGTCAAGCAAGAACCAGTGAAACAAGAAAGCTTTCAAAAATGTATGTGCACACCGCTATATGAGCTGCCTTGTAAAAGTGGACGAGAACTGTAAAAAGTCAGACAGATGGTCACACAGAAAAGTTGATGACCGGGCAGAAAATCTGAAAACCTAATAGAGTAAGATTTTCTGCCTGATGTTAACTTTTCTGCGTGACCATCTGTCTGACGTTTACAGTTCTCATCCACTTTTACTTTCGATTCGTTATCATAGCACATTCTCCAATATTGTCTCAATGGCTCCTTACGTAACATTTGATAAACTAAATGTTTGTCTTACTTTGTACACATCAATTTGCCAAATCACCTCAGAGTATTGGATACGGTTCAGCAGTTAAGAAATAAATGTTGTTACATATAATAGCTTGGAATGTGCATGTTATTTCTGGCCATTATACCAATGAAAGAAGACGTTTCCTGACAATTTTTTTATTTCCACTAATATATTTACTGCATTAGCGATTTTAAGTTTTGATGGTGTTTCACTGATTTTTATTTGGTGGAACGTACACATTGCAGGGGTATGCACAACTGATAATTCAGAAGCAATATTTGAAAAAGTGTTAGCAAAATAATGCAAATTTCACATAATTAAAAATGTTTACACATTAATTCACACAGTGAGGTCTGAATTCGCATTTATTGCGAAATGGGAAGGTTTGCACACCCCGTAACTCCCCAAACAAATGATTAACTACAGAGCAGATATCTGTCAGTGTTGTCTTTAAGCATAGCACTTAAGACAGTTGACAGATAAGTTGTTCCGGTCATTCATTGTCCTCTGTAAAATTGAAATCTCTTTCACACCACTCTTGTTTTACTAATGCTACTTCATGGTGTCTAGTTCTACCTTCCTTATGTTTCAAAGAAATACTTCCATCGACATTTTATAATAATTCACCGTCATGCCTCATTATAATGTTAGTGTTTGGTCCATGATTTCGGACTGCATTCTAAGCGAGGCGCATTAGGTGTTCCCGTATCTGCCACAAGGGGAACTGCTAAACAACAGCGATCGTCACCCACTGCACCAAGAATGCTGTGGCTGGTGTTGTTGTTTGTATGCAGTGTGTAGAGTTTATTAAATGAGTCAACTAGCATCAATGTGTATTATTTTTAAATGTCACACCCTGTTGAACTGAATAAAATACAGTTATGGAATAGATTTGCGACTAATGCAAATCAAAAATAATACCCTGCTATGAGTATGTTTTATTGACACTTCAGATGATGCTGCTCATGGTGGTGGGGGCGGTGGAAGTGGAAGTACCAAAACAGAGTCGGACCCAGAAATGGAACTTGACAACTCATTCAGGCAGTTCCGTCGACTCTGCGCCGACATCGCCGATGTGAACAGTTACAACGAGAAGACGCGTATTGTGAGCACCTACCTGAGGAAAGGCAACTCTGGCAGTGAGTTCCCCAGTCTCCTTCATGCGGGGGTCATCTCATGTTTCTGCACCCCAAATAATCAGTTCGCATTATTCTCTCCAGAACAACATTAAATAAACTGTCCACACATAAGTATGCAAGCACATGTATATGTTACTTTTAAGGATTGGCACATTGTCTTGTTAATATGATTTGAGGCCGAATGCCATTTCAGATGGATTCAAAGGCGATGTTTATCTGCTGCTCAAGCTGCTTCTGCCTGGTGTTGTCAAAGTTGTCTACAACTTAAACAGCAAGCAACTCGTGAAGATATTCAGCCAGGTTCGTCAATGTCTGTAGTCAAATGCCTTTGAAATTTTGCAATATTCTTTGTCTAAGCATTGTCATGTTGTGATAACTTGTTAGAAGTGAAATCTTATATCAGTTCACTGGACTTTCTTTATAGATATTTCACAATATATTATGCACATTATTGGAATTATGAAAGGCTACCTCCACATTATGCTAACAGGTACACTAGTACACTACCACCTAACAATATAAATATATGCAAATTTTGTAGTTTAAGATTTTTTTAATATTAATCATTTACTATGCTGAAACAACATATCTGCCTATACTTTTCAATTTGATCATGTAACTTTTAACTCAATTTATGCGCTACAAATAATTAAAAAAATGTGTTGCATATATCGTATTTGTTTGCCATTATGTATCATAATCATGCAAAGCATTAATTAGCAAAGCTGCTCTAAATTAGTTGTTATTTTTTGGTGTTGAGCAAGTCTGTGGTTGCTGTTATTTCGCTGTGTAATTGGAATTGGTAGTTTTGAGGTGGAATTGGTATTGGTATTTGCAATAGTGTAACTGGAATTGATATATTGTAATTGATGCCAAGTGTGCCTGTTGCAGGTGCTTGGCACGAGTCAGAAAGACATGGTGGAAAATCTAGAACAGGGCGACGTGGCAGAAACTGTCAAGATCTTCTTTGAGAAGTCACACAACTGTCCTCCACAGAAGAAGAGTGTGTTGTCAATACAAGAGGTTAGTGTTAGGCAGGCAGACAGGCACTTAGGTATGCACACACGCACACGCACACACACACACACACACACACACACATGTATGTCGCTGGCGTGTGTTAAGGCGTCGCTTGGGTCTAAACGCGTTTTATTTTCTTATTTCATTATCACTGAACCTACAGAGCTGAAACTTTCATAGATTGCAAGTCCAGGTAAGAGTAATGCTGTGAATTTTTTTCAGAAAGTTTCATACATATTTTCCCACGGTATGCAGCCATCTTGGATTGAATGTTGCGTGTGACTTATATCAGTAACCATTGGATTTAGAGGACTCAAATTTGGTGTGTAGTTACTCCACATAATCCCAATGAAAACAGTCAGTTGACTTTCCAAGTTTTCAAAAAAATTTTGTTTTCATGATTTTTTTACATCTGAATGTATTTTTTCATCATGAAATTTTACATTGATGGTTCATTATATAAAATATAAATAATGTTTTCTAAAAAGTTACTAGATAGTTTTCAAGAGCATACTATCAAGAAACACTGTAGAAAGTTTCAAGTAATTCTGTCAAATAATAGCAGAGATAAGTGACACGGGAGGCAGTAGGTGTGAGGGAAAACATGTTTTTGAGAAAATCGTGTTCAAAGTTTATGTACATTGGCACATACATTTCAACATCTGAAAAGCAACCTAGATGATTGAAACTTTGCATACATATTACTGAATGTATAATCTATCAAAAGGCAAAGTTAAGAGTCATTGGCATTGTAAAATAAATTTCACACAAGTCCCGAGCACCCGACACCCATGTCCATCGTTGCCGACACAGCTGATCTCACCACGACAAATGGGACATTCGTCGCCTGAGTCCCATCGATACAGTCTGATGACAGATTTGCATTGATGACCTTGTCGCAACTGGTGCAGAAAGTCTCGAGGCCACACACCACGCCGAGGGTGCGGTACGGTCGACAGCTGGGGTGGAGAGTGTATGCTTCCTACACAACGTGCATAGCAGGTTCGCAACAAGTGATGGCAACACGGCACAGCGTACAAGTACTGTTGAAAGATCTCCATCAGCATCTGTCTCATCCTCAACCAGGAATCGCGGGACACCTATCTCCTCCAGAAGATCTGCATAACCAAACTTCCGTTCAGTGACAGACAGTCTCCGAGACGGATCAGCTGGTACTGTTGATGACCGCATTGATGCCTGGAAAAAATACACAATATAAATGTATTTCATGAACAAAAAGTATCCAAGACATGTTCAACAACAAAAGCCCCCCCTTGCTACGTATGCAGAGGTATGGCATTGAATGCAATTTATTTTATTGGCATTGCCATATTATACACACACACACCCGCGCGCGCGTGTGTATATAGGCTATGTATACAATAATTACCAGGGCAAATTGTAGTAATATAATAAACCATAGACATAGTTACAACTCTGTTTCTGATGTGCCTGGATGGACCCTGGGCCTGAATGTCAACACAACCACGAACATCAACAGCATGAACTAGATCAGCGTCAAATCGTTTATACAGTAATAGTTATGCCACAAAGGCGATGTTTGGATAAAACGCAAGTGAAGATATGAAATATCAGAATTAAACTTACACTGCGTGCCATTCTCGCTGGCACCACGGACGGTGATGGTCGAAGTCGAAGAAGACGAAGTTGTCGCCGCAGGTTCATTGGCGAATTCAACCCTCGATGCCTTCGCATCACACGCTAACTGCAACGATGCAAACTTTCGCTGCCTCCCAGTACCGTAACCGCCCACTCGCTTTCGACCAAACGGCATAATGTCGTTTTACAAAGCGATATAAATGAACGAAACTCATGGGATAAAAAGGTCGATCGAATCGAACGTAGCTGGTATTTCAAGCTGACGTCAGAGGATGGAAATTAGTATTACAACCAATTAGAGCGCTTGATTTGAGGGAATCCGACATCACGTGGTGATGTCCGGCGAATCGTCGTGGCATTCCCCATTCCTTTGTCACCGAGATGGTTCAGAGGCGGTCATTTATAGTTGGAATTACTCGGATACCTCCGGGCACATTTTAAAACTGTTTGTACCATCATACAGAGCGAAAATGGGGCTTTCCCGTGATATGCGCCATGTTGGAATGGCAGCGTTTTCCGGCATGCAATGGCTCGCGGAAAATCACCTAATGTCCCATTAGTCTCGGTTCATTTGACATAAACAAAGACTTAGCAATGATAGGCATCATACAAAAGACACGTTTTATGACAGAAACGTGTTTATTTCGACAGTGCAACTTACATGAATGGCAAGTTGAATAATATTTATACACGGAAATAGCAACAACTCGAAATTCATTTTATTGTCAAAAATCCGTCAAATCCGACCCGAGTCTCCCGTTAAAAGAGAATCAGGCCCCTCTGACTGTTTTTCAGGCAGACTGGATGCTCATGAACCTGTCTCAGTACGCGAAGGAAGATGATCAGCAACGGGTACTCACACAGATGGCAGCACGGTAACTACGCAGATATTTTTGTTCTAATATACCACATTAACCTCATCATGTTGAGGGCTTTTTAGGGTTAGTAATATTCTGGGTCATTCTATTGCTTAAACCAAAACAGCTGCATGATATTAGGCTAGTTGTAATGACCACAATAGATCAAAGTGAATCCATTTGTAGATATGTAGTCTAGGTTACATGGTCTCTCAGTGTAGAGTCTATAATTATGTCTAGGTGACTTAGTCTGAAAATGTGCAGTTTAGGTTACTCAGGGTCTATGCTATTTGTCCTCTCCGGTCTCTCTGCGGAGAGAAATTGCCTTTCTGTTTTTTCACGTGACCTCTCCGCGACAAATAGAACAGCCCGGAGAGGCTGTCGTTCCGGTCTCTTCGCCTGAGAGAATCCATCACATGACCAAAAATATGGCAAACGTTTCGTCCATTCTCTCACCATATATTACAAAAGAGTTCTTTTCACTTGCAGTTACTGCTATATGAATTACATTGCCAATGTGTGCATCACATTTGTGTGATACATAAAAATTACATAAAATAGGTGCTTGATAACAAAGTATATTGTGATTGTCCCACTACAGATTCTCTGCAGGCACGAAATAGATTGGTGTCTCGATATACAATCAGGTGACCATGTATAAATACAGTCTAGGTGACCCGTGTTGATTGCAGGAGCACAGCCAATGACCTCAAGATGCTGGTGCGCCTCATCAAACATGACCTCCGCATAAATGCCGGTGCCAAACACATGTAAGTATTCTATGGGCAATGCCCCAATAAATCACTCCATTAGTTCAGTAAGAAACATAATAAAATGTTGCCGTCGTCTGAAGATTTATCTTTTTAACAGTGCCTTATCTCCCTGGTGTATTCAGTCATCTGCTGTCGACAACTTTAACATTGAATGTTGATTTTGAAATTGTTTAACCCTTGCCTTACGATGCGCCCCTGGAACCCGGGGTTCCAAGGATTTAGCCGCGCTAGGACATTTCGTATTATTGTATTATAATTACGTAAACTGGTAACAAAAAGTAGACAAGTGCTTTCATAAGCCTTTAGAATGTGATATGATATATAATTTCATATAATGACTTTGCCACTACATCGTTCATGTTTGTCTGTTTCCAGTCTAGATGGCCTAGATCCGAAGGCGTACCAGGCATTCCAGGCTTCTAGGAACCTGCAGGACGTTGTGGACCGCGTCACAGAGATCCGTAGCCACAACGCAGAAGTAAAGCCAGGAGGCCTGACAAAGTCTTTGATGATCCAAGCCACCTTGTTGACCCCTGTCCTGCCAATGTTGGTCTGTACATATTCTGACCCATATTCTTTTGTTTCATTTGGTAATTATTTTATCTGTGTGAAATTAAGTAAAATATGTACAAATTCTATTCAGAGGTGCATAAAATACAAGATTGTTAAAAATTAACCAAGAAAGGTCCAATATAATTAATGAAATATAACTAAAAATCATTAAAATCATTCTTTTATAGATTCACAGCAATAGAAAATGTTCTGAAATGTTCTCTATGTCATAAATGAAACTTTACATTCATGGTTTGCATATAATATGCATTGCATGTACATTAGGATATAAAATGTGACTGATATCACACATGAAGTAAGTCTGAGTTAGTAAACCTCGCACCAGTGGGATGTGTTCTGTGTCTGTCGCATGCAGGCCGAGGCTTGCAAGTCAGTGGAATACGCCTTCAAGAAATGTCCCAACGGCATGTACGCTGAGATCAAGTATGACGGGGAGAGAGTGCAGGTCCACAAACAGGGAGGACGATTCGAATACTTCAGCCGAAGTCTCAAGCCAGTGTTGCCACACAAGGTATGCCAGCTGTTTACTGCCAGTGTTGCCACACAAGGTATGCCAGCTGTTAACTGCCAGGGCTGCAGGACACTGACATATCAAAAATACTTTTTTTTTTTGAAAGAATAAATACTTATTTATACTCTAACATGTTTATTTGTTGTTGAAATAAATGCATATTCATTCTAGCATTTTAAAGTATTACAAATATTTATTTTTTTAGCCTTTGTTACCCTTCAGACTAGGCAATGAATAATTACTTAAACATACTATAGTTATTGTATACTAACGTCAATTGTAACTAAAAAAAATCCATTATTTTGTAGCATGACTACATGGTTGTAGCCACGTCATAAATGACGCACAATGTGACGTGTTGCTGTGTTAGTTAGTCATGTCCTATCTCTATTCCAGGTGCAACACTTCAAGGAGTTCATTCCTCAGGCGTTTCCTGGGGGAAGTGACCTCATCCTCGACAGCGAGGTCCTCCTTGTTGACACCCAAACAAGCAAGCCACTTCCCTTTGGCACCCTGGGTGTTCACAAGGTAAGTTTGGACAACCTATGTAATACCATGCGCTCTATGGCACTGTTCTCTGGTATCCTGCACAGCATTGGTCTCACTGAGGTGACAAGGATCATGCTCTGTACCTAAGCAGAGAATAATTGGAAACAAGGAAATTTTTGGCGGCTTTAACGATGTCTGCTATTCAGATTGTTTTTACCCTCTATTATCCACTATATAGAGCCATTAAACTTGCTATACATTGTCATTAAAGCATATTTGCGGTTTTCTGTAACTGATTGATGGCGATATCTTACTTAGACAGACTGTTTTTTTAGTTTAGTGATGGATCTTTGTAGTATTTTGTGATGATTGGAATAATGATGTAGAGGTTAACAGCAGTGGCAAACTTGATAATAACAGTGCCAGTGACAGTATATATTATATTTGATTGGTACTTTGATGATGAAGTGACATAATTCTTGGATTGTTGGTTGCCACGATGATGGTAACTTAAATTATCTGGCTTGTTTTACTTGTTGATTATTCTACTTTCAGAATATATATGGTGTTTCTATTCCTGAAACGCACTGCTGTTGCTAAAATCCTGATTTGAAGTAATGTAGTCAATATTCTGACATGGTCACTGGGAATACAGTATTCGGTGGTCACAACACAAGAGGGCCATAGTACTGAAATAGTTAACCAGTGCCTGGATCACTTTGACCAGTTCATATAGGCTTGGATTGCTTTGGCCAATGCATCTAAATGTGTGTTACTTGTACTGTGTGTATTTAGGCTAACGTTATTGTGTCTTCTTCAGAAACAAGCCTTCCAAGATGCAAAAGTCTGTCTGTTTGTCTTTGACTGTCTCCACTACAACGGGGAAAGTCTCATGAACAAGTAAATGATATTATAAGTTGTTTTATTACATGGGTAATTGCTACTGATAATGTGCTGTCTTGTACGATGTGATGTCCAGTGCAATAACGGTTTCGCACTGTTACACACGCATGTCGAAGAATTGATCCAAATGGCTGTATGATACGTTATGAACCCATATAATAAATACCTTATTGAACAATAATGGGTTTTATGTACTCGTTGCTTCAGAATGTAGTACTGAGCTCACATGCGTTCGCTCAATACAACATTCTGAAGCAACGAAGGAGCATCTAGTTAAAAAAATTAAATAAACGTTAGTTAGATTTTCTATTAAGACCTTTACTAAAACGTATATGTTGTTTGCACAGAAAAATGATTATAATTATATATTTAGAACAGATAATTGGCATTGTAAACAATTAATCCAGAAATAATTGTGTGTAATTGCAAACTGAATATGGTAGCATTAATATGTATTTAGTTAATATGTTTGCAACCTGACTAAAATAACTTGTGGTCTTGCTCTGCATGCAGACCTCTTAAAGAGAGGAGGAAGATTCTTCACAAGAACATGGTTGAAATTCCCAACCGTATCATGTTCTCTGAGATGCAGCACATTACGGTTAGTACAAGATTGTCTCATAGTCTATGATATTGATCATCTAGATCAAGTAAAATTTTGTGTGTAGTGCTTTCATGTTTGGTTGTGTGTGCAGTACAGTTTTTTAAAACTGAACCTCGATGACTCAAATACACATCATAACTGGAACTGTGAGGATACACTGCCTGAATACAACATTTACTCGAAGGGTCTCCCTGGATCAACTTTGAATTAAACAATCATACTATATACAGACAGACCGACCGACAGACAGACAGACAGACACTCAGACAGACATATATTCCACCATAATCTATTAATGTAGTTAAGATTAAAGACATTAAATTGTTTTATGCACCACCAAGTTAAGCTTTCCATGAAATGCATTTGTATAGTCTATTCATTGTAAACATGTGAACCAGAACATTGGCCTGTAGACTGGGACACTAGCAGGCCAGACTTGGGGTCAGTCACATTGGAAATTAAATGCCAATTCCAATATTGGAATCGATGTTTTGCTTTAAAAAGTAATTGGAGTTGGTAAAAATGTATTTTTTTTCAATTACATAATTTAACTTTTTAACTAAAAATATTCACTATAAATAATCAATAAAATACAATGTTGTGTATATAATATTTGTATGTCATTATGTACTGTGATATGTAGATAAATATAATGTAAATAATGCTGCTCTAAAATAGATGTTACTTTTGAGCTTTGAGTATATCTGTAGTGATTTGGAATTGGTATTTTTGAGGTGTAATTGGAATTATATCTGGTATTTGTAATTGGTGTGTAATTAGAATTTATATAATGTAATTGACCACAAGTCTGCTATCATTGTCACATCGTGGATGCTCGTTCTACATGAGGCAATATCGTCATGACGAGGCAATGCCGTCACATGCGATCAGATTGCAACTTGGTCGTCCTGTGTAAACAGTACGTCACTGCGACGCATCGCAGAAATATTGCTCAAAATAGAATTTATCTTATTTTGAAACAACATCACATAATATGAAACAGCCTAGATGTTTTCTAATGACATTGCCAGAGGCTTATCTAGGGTCTCATAAAGGGGGGCCCAAGCTTAGTCGCCTATTAGTTCATCATGCTACCATGTAGTGGCGCAACAGGTTGCATAAAAAAAAAATAAAAAATGACGTAGCCATCATCTCATCGCAGTGACGATACCACCTCGCTTAAATTCAACATTCCTTCCTTAACTTAGACCCTGAAACTAAATCTCTGCTGAGCCTGCACACGAAAACATTGTTTTCTCACATCAAAGTGTCTGTATTTGCAGCGAGAATCTGACGGTCTCGCCGACCTGATGATGAAAGTGTTCCGTGAAGGTCTGGAGGGACTCGTTCTCAAGGACATCAATGTAAGTCCCGTCTTGTTGGTACAGTGCTGCATTTGAGTGTATCTTCCACATGAACACTGTTGTTCTCTACTCATTGCAATTTAATTATGATTATTTTTCTGTAATCTTCATATTTATGTTAGTTAAAAAAATTTAAACTTAACTTGACTGTTTAATATAATATTATAAAAGGATTTATATATTCCTGTTAATGTGCTTCCCAAAGTGGCTGCGTGATAAGCAGTCCACTTTGCAATAAAACGTCATTTATTTGGCCCTTTTCAATCTCTACTTCATCGGACTTGTGTTGGTTATTGCATAAATGGATTTATGCAACTTACAGCTGCATAACAGGTTTTATGAGATAACCAAGGCAAGTCTTGCCCTGGGTGTCCAAGACTACACCGGAACTATTTGGCCAAATAATTTGTACTATTCCACGCTAGTCAGCCAATCACGGCTTAACGGAAACCAGTTCAAACCAGAACCAGCAGCTGGAATCTTTCACTCCTGTTCCAGTCTCTGCATTGCGAAGTTGTGTCTAGAAAATTTGTCTCTCGAAATCCGCCCTCCTCCCCACCTTCCTTCCTTATTTTCAATACTTAGTGTCAAATGTGATTGTACATCGTTGATGAAATAGGAAGTTGGAAGATGTCGAAACCACTTTCCCCACTTTTTGCTTTATACTAGATGAACACGGGGGTTTGTCCCCTAGTAGTTGGTGTTCATGGGGTTTTCTGCGCAGACAGGCTTCCTGTTTCTTCATCGGTATTCTTGGCTTATGTTTATATAGGTTAGCGAAATGGCCCTGTTTGTAATTAAATTTGTGTATTGGTGGTGGAATGTCTGTATTCTTTGCATTACATGTTCATGACGACTTCTTGATGTATATATGTTATCGTCATGCTTGTAGGAATGTGGGCTCTGAGAAACTTGCTGGACGGGGCTGTACATGTGTTCAGTTCCTGTCTGGTTTGCTTTGAGGAGCTCACATTCCTGTTAATGTTCTTCCCAAAGTGGCTGCGTGATAAGCAGTCCACTTTGCAATAAAACAATTTATTTGGCCCTTTTCAATCTCTACTACATCGGACTTGTGTTGGTTATTGCATAAAAGGATTTATATATATATATATATATTATTAATGTATATTTATTTATTTAATTAATTATTTATTTATTATTACTATTAGCATTTTAGTCTATTTATTTAGTTATCTGTTAATTTAGCAATTCCAGACACTTTTTTTGTGAGTGACCAGAGATGTTGTATGTTCAGGGTGTCTATGAGATGGTGTATGTTCAGGGTGTCTATGAGATGGTGTATGTTCAGGGTGTCTATGAGCCGGGCAAACGCCACTGGCTGAAGGTGAAGAAGGACTACTTGGCTCAGGGAGCAATGGCCGACACGGCTGATCTCGTGGTGCTAGGGGCATACTTCGGCACAGGCAACAAGGGTAGGTTGAGCCAGCAGTAGGTTCCTCAATAGTCATCTGTACACCACACTCCAGGTAGGAATTCAAGTGACACTAGATCAGTGTGGTAACAAATCAACTTCCCCCATTCTGTACAGTCTTGTACCATTCTATTCTCGTTACATCTTGGAGGCTGGTGTTCTCTTCCTCCAGGTGGCTGCTGGTGTTGTTGATCCACCGTAACCTGGGTCTTCCTCTCGGTTTCTTTCCCACCATCGTCACGATTAATGCCACTTTTATGACAGAATCATCTTCACATCACATGACCATACCATCTCACGTTATTCATCTTGATTACTTCCATCAGACTAGACTATCTGTTTATCGACCGGATGTTTTTGTGCAAGTTTTTGTTAGCATCTGTGTCATCTTATGGAGAATAATTCCTGAATCCATCCTGATTACTGGTGTGTAGCAATAAACAAATCTGATTAGAGTTGAATGTAGTGTAGCTTACATGATTCCTGTGGCAACATCGTTGTGGTTGTTGCCATGAAATCCGTAGATAATGTTACACAGAAATGACGGTTATGACACTTGCCATTCCTGATTTCCAGGTGGGATGATGTCTATCTTTCTGATGGGCGTCTATGACCCTGCTACATATCAGTGGTGCACGGTGACAAAGTGTGGGATCGGCTTTGATGACAAAACCCTGGAGCAGCTGCAGAAAGACATTAAGGTGGACAAAATCAGCAAGGTATGTCCATATCTGTCCATCCTTACAGCCAGGGGCTTCTGACTATGCCACTAACCCTGGTAGATCGACCTGTTGAAACACTGATTTTTCATACAGGAACTTAGTTTTCATTGATAGTGGACCCGTCGTTGCTGGTCAGATGGGTAATGATGGGAATTTCGTGGGAACGCCCTTTGAAGTTTGGGGTGTGTCTAGTTCCCAGAAACATGTCGACCAAGACAGCAACTGAGACGAAGTCCAAATGATTCAGCCTACATCCGCACATGGCATGGGATAAACTGACAAATCCACATTTCAACGGGTCAATCTACCAGGGGTCTGGTAGCACTACTTGTACCACACCTGGATAGTGAGGATGTATCTGTCTAATGTTTGTTTAATCCCGAGGGTCTATTTGACGCTGTCCAATGTTGGACTAAGGCCTCAAAAAGAGTGTTTTTCTGAACTGTCACAGCGAACCAGCAAGAATGAAATTTTGCAACTGTATTTGTGACTTACATAGGATAATAACAAATTCTTCAGCGAAGTAGCAGTCAGCACATTATATAGACTCATATTATTGGAACAAATTGGAAAACACAGAAATATCAGTCATTCAATAAAAATTAAACTACCTGTATTTAATGTCTTAGAATTGTAAATAATATGTTTAATGTTTAGCTAATTGCTTAATTATAATGTTGATGAATATGTAAATTTATGTTTCTGCATGTAAATTGATGTTTTGGAATTGTAATTTGTTTATGCGTTTTGTTAATGATTTATTGCAATCTTGAGTTCAATTTAAATATCTTGACCCTTACCCGTGGTGTGTCTTTATCTTGTAGGACTACTCTAAAGTGTGTCTTTATCTTGTAGGACTACTTTAAAGTGTGTCTTTATCTTGTAGGACTATACTCTAAAGTGTGTCTTTATCTTGTAGGACTACTCTAAAGTGTGTCTTTATCTTGTAGGACTACTCCAAAGTGTGTCTTTACCTTGTAGGACTATACTCTAAAGTGTGTCTTTATCTTGTAGGACTACTCTAAAGTGTGTCTTTATCTTGTAGGACTACTCTAAAGTGTGTCTTTATCTTGTAAGACTATACTCTAAAGCGTGTCTTTATCTTGTAGGACTACTCTAAATTGCCGACATGGCTCAATGTGAACAAATCTCTCGTCCCAGACTTTGTCGTGAAGGACCCCAAGGTAAGTGTTTTCTAGAGGGCTCTCTCTGTCAACTGTTAGGGACCAACACAATAGCTACCAATTTTAAGCATTTTCAAAGTGTACACATACAACAAAAGAATAAGAAAATATTTAGTAATTAAACCAACAAAACAGTTTAATTAATATTACCAAGTAATGAGTAATTGTTTCTGCTTTAAAATTTGTATTTTATTATTTTCTAAAAATTATCCAATCTATTATTATTACGCTGTATAATAAATTGGATTTTTCCAGTCAAGTGCAAGTAAAGTTTGTTGGAGATACTGCGAACTTTGTGTATGTGTTTAGAAAGGGTTCACATTTTGGTGACCCGATATCTTGTTTCCGTACACATCTGGACAGTAGGACTTATCCAAGTTGCTTTGGAGAATATGGTAAAGTTTAAGTTGGTAAACTTGGTGCACATACTAGTCACATCTAGACCATCCTTTTTTAAACAATATAAATTTACTTGCCAGATTTAAGAATCTACAAGGGGTAGCAAATAAAAATAATAATACTGATGCTGTCTTATACGGCGTAGGTATCTATCTAGACAAGGTGATTGTGATGCTTACTAGATTATCACAACTAGTTTTGGCAGCAGCTGATTCAGTGGCCATCCTATGCACAATTGGTGCAGTGCATTGTGAGTTCGTGACAGGTTAGACAATTACCCTCTGTGTGGGATTTTTTACTTCTGGCATAGACACCAGATAGAAGGGACTAACGGCTTTTAGTGTCTCATCTTAAAGATACAGGCGAAGCGGAGTGAATGAAATTGCCCAAGCTATGAAACGGCAGCAGGTCGATTTGAACCCAGGTCCTCTTGACTGACAGCCTGGTGCTCCAACCACTGAGCCACTGCATCCTTGAAGAGTGGGTAGGCCTAGACTTGTGAGCTTACAAGGGAGGGTCACAATTCACTTGAAATGAAATCTCTGAATAACTGGTGATATTCCGCGTTCTCTTCTTGCAGAACTCTCCCGTGTGGGAGATCACAGGTGCCGAATTTAGCAAGTCCGAGGCTCACACGGCAAAAGGCATTTCAATCAGATTCCCACGATGCACCAAGGTTCGGGATGACAAAACGTGGAAGGAAGCAACGAATCTACCACGCCTCCAGGCAAGTTCTGCTCCGAACACATTCTCGGGCGTGCAGTCCGTGATGTTTTCGAGATGTTAAAGTTAAACTGTAAAATTAATTAACAATATTTACATGACTCATAGAAAATGTAGCACTGCACACTAGCCTCTTTGGTTATTTGTTTTACTCATTGAGGCTGTAATACTCACGCAGTCTCAGTTCCTGCCACTCTCAGATGAGCTTGTGGAATGGTGATCTATTAAAGCATGTTGAACAGGAAATACTTTTGGTCTGCATGCTGACAAATATTTATGGTATTTATGAAGTGACAGCCCCACAGCTGTCCATGCTGACAGCTCCACAGCTGTCCATGCTGACAGCCCCACAGCTGTCTATGCTGACAGTACATTGAATTTGCTACCGCAAATGCAAACATTAATGCTCCCTCCTCAGTTCAGGTTCGTTGATGTTGCAGTTAGAGTGCATGGATACGTTAAAGTAATATGTACATGCAGTAGGTTTAATAAAAAAGTGCACACTTTTGTTAAAATCATCAAAAGAATTAATTAACTTTGGTCATTAGATTGCGTATCAAGCACAAGTGTCAAATGTTAAATTATACTTCGCCCTTTTCGTCGAAAATAATTTAATAGTTTGACGATTAATCAGAATTAAATAACACATCTGCACAAGCGAGTTAGCATGTCGCAGGGGATACTATATTGGTTTGATTCTTTGTGAAATGATTTCAAAATGAGACATTTCATCCACAGTGTCACTGTGTGGTCATCCTTAGAGTGGCCGCCAGTCTGAAGATGTCCGCAAACTATGGACGGAAATTAACAAAAATGTAAGAAAAAATGTTTAGTTATGCATCAGTAAAATATATGAATTCACATTACCGACTTTATGAATCTGTTGAATGTTTCTGTTCACACAGGTGTTGTTTGAAAAGTCAAAGGAATACTCGGATATTCCCAACCCCCTGGGTACGAGTCCGACGAAGGGGGGGCCCTTCAAGAAGCGGTCAGCCACGGCCACACTTGCCACTACACCAACCAAGCAGCGTGCCACGGACAGAAACAATAGCAATGAGGCCGAAGTGGTCAGTGAAGATGATGACCACAATGGCAGTACACACAGCAGTCGCAATGGGTCATCGTCCAGTCTGCTCATGACACCGGTCAAACGAAAGACATCCCAAGACACCGAGGACGAATCACCGAGCAAAATGAGACAGGTGAGATAATACCTGAGTGGTTTAATCACGTTTTATCTCACTTTCTTGATGATCTTTTACATCTATTTTATTTATTTAGAGATTGAATTTTTTTTATACAGTAACGTCATTACTGTTAATTCAAGGCATAAAATCTGATAAATGTTATCATTAAATCATCCTATATAGTGCAAACTATATATATGCAACCAGGGTTGTTTGATTTAAATTATTTGATTTAAATCATGATTTAAATCACTCCAAAAAAATCATTGATTTCTGCTTTTTTTTACTTCCGATTTTTTTAATCGCTGATTTATATGAATTTAACACAAATAATTGTTTACAAGATCAACGAAGTTTAGTGTGTTTTTTAATACAAAAGCACAAAGTGCGCACACTTGTGTAGCTGTATTGACACCAGATAGCCTGATAGTCAAATAGTTTATGACGTGTATACCAGATTTTAAAAACAATCAAATAAATAAAAAAATAAAAACTGATTTAAATAAAAAAATCTGCTAAAATTTTTTTTTAATCAAGATTTTTTTCAACTCTGTATGCAACAACAAATTGTCCTCAGCATGATTTTCAATGAAACTGCTGGTGGCCAAATTGGCTCAGATGGATAATCATGTGTCCTATAGCCCAAATGGCCACTGGTAGCTCTAGCCTAGATCTTGACTGCCTAAATGTGTTTTAACGAATAAAAATTTGTAAAAGAGAACCATACAAAATCAAGTGCTGACAATTGGCACTATTAAGCTCCTAATCACCGCCTGTTTAAATGTCATCCCACCAATACTTGGGCCAGTTAGACATGTGATTTATCTGTTGTACCTTACAAAGTCTGTGGTTCAGGACACGAAGCCGCCATACAAGTACGGGGTGACATGTTACCAGAAACATCCCGAACACCTGGCCAACTTTGATCACTCGGGGAAGAGGACAGCCTCCCCAGAGAAGAAGCCCAAACTTGAGGTAATTTATTTCTGGCTCCATTTACTCTGTCTCAATTTGCTCTCTTGGAATCCTGTGGTCTGTATATAATGTTTACTAACTTAAATTTTTTTAAACATTTGTAACATTTAATTGTCCAAACTTATTAACAAATCTCTTCAGCATATCGATTTGTAAGCGGTGTGGTTCACCTCTAAAAAATTTATAGAATTTTTATGATATACGTATGTTGGCAAGAAAGGTTATGCTAATGAATCTGCAGTTTTCCCAAAAATCTGAAGAGACTTGCACGAGATATGCTAAATCTCTTAACAGTTCATCGGTGGTGTGCAAGCAAATTGTTAGAAAGGTTGTTTAGTAAAAAACTTACATTTATCGAACAATGAATACACACACCAAGGTGACAGTTACCGTGGAAATGGTTATACGTGTATCATCCAATCAACGACAGTTTTATATGATGTGATGGTCACATACCTAGCTGAACAAAACCGTTGTCAGTGGTAACAGATTCATCAGTGTAACTTTTCTTACCAACGTGAGTATACTTGTCTCTTTTTTGGTATCAAGTCAAGCCATTGTTTTTCTAGCATATTGATCGAGAGAGAAATGTAGCAATTGAATGTGCTGTTCTGCAGATTTTGCCGGAAGTATTCACAGGAATGAAGTTCTTCTTGTCTCCGTTGTTGCCCGAGTTCAAGAAACTGCGAAAATATATCATAGCGTATCTTTTCATTTATGTTGCCTGATGACGAACTGCACAAGATATGGTTTGATTGTTACAAGCACTGAACACTCTTCTAGGCCTGGTTTTCTTTTCTCTTACTGATGCAGGAGGAAACACAAAGTATTTTTTTATGGGTTAATACAAAAATGTCCACTCAGGAGGCTAGAAGCACACAAAGGAAGATTACTGATATACACTTTTTAAAGAATGACTTAAATTATCTTCATATTCTGCTCATTTGTAGATATATTTTAGTTTGGGGCTGGGAGAGATATTGTTTCAATAGCAAAACGTAAGATGACTGCCAAAGTATGAAGTACATAATAACTTAACCGACAACCTTAGATTCGATGGAGAAGTCGTGGATGAGTTTCACCGATCGTGTGTCAATTACTTTGTCTCAGAGAGTGAAGAGGTACGTATTGCTTTTTGAACATGTAAAAGTTAACTATTTTTGAAAAGCGAAAATTAATTAAGACTATTTTTAGGGTGCTGCTTTAAAGATGATCTATGTACTGTTGAATCTGCACGTGTTTGGCACATTCCTCTAAATCTGCATTTGCATTATTCTTTAATTTGCTGACTGACTATAATAATAAAATTTTAAAATCAGTTTCCATTAAAATGCTCAAAGCTCTGTACAAAATCTAATTAAATATAAAACGTTAAATTTAGAATAAGATGTGTATAAATGCAAATAAAAAAACTACCAGCACAATGTTACAAACAATACACCTTATCTGAACACTGTTAACTACCACTTTTTCGATGTCATATAAGATTAAAACTTCTCCTCCTCAACTTATTCAGCCCATCGAGAATCAGGTTTGTTGATGTTCGTATCTGTAGAGTGTGTGAATAGTAAGTAACATTCACAGTTGATTTAATAAGAGTGCGTATTTTTGTTAAAATCATTGAAACAATTGCTTTGATTGGTAGATCAGGGAAAAGTGTGAACAACCTTTAACGTGATAGTACATAAAGCCGGACCACATTTGTCTTTTTTTTGCTAAATTTTGACGGAATCCAGTCCAAATAATTTAAAAGTTTGTCCTATGATTTATAGTTAATACTAGATAGGTTCTACTTTTGGCAAAATGAGCCTGAGACAAGACAAGCGAAAAAAATGAAATTGAGGAGGCACCTTTAAAGATATATCACAAGGTTGTTAAAATCATTGAAAGAATTTGCAACGATTGTTAGATAACTGGTAACTTGTGAAAGTGGGAAATAGCCTTATGTCATGGTTTATAGTGTGTCCGATGATTTATACTAAATACTGTGTTCGACCTTTTAAGCGTACATGCCCTAATTAGCGCAACCCCCTTTTTTAATCACCAGGATCCATAATTGTAATTTGACTAGTGTGGAACAGCTGAAAAGTGTTGCCACCTGGTGTTAAACAGTTGGTACCACATTTCAGTAGTTCTACACTAGTCACCAGATGACGCCACTATTGTTAAAACAGTTACCTTATTGTCTAGAGAAAGAAATGTTGGTGTACGCTTATAAGAACAGATTCCTTGACATTTTTCCGTGGCCCAATTTTTGTTCAAGTACACTGTTCGCTTTTTAGGTCAAATATGGCATTTTATTTTTTTCGTAAAATGAATCTGAAATGAGACAAATGAAATAATCAAATTGAGAAGGCTTGAAAGATATATATCAAGAGGTCTTTGGTCGTGGCTTGCAGGACTGTGACATGGGCAAGCAGTTTGTGACAGCCGACTGGGTTTTCAAGTGCATCAAGAAGAAATCCATCGTGCCGCAGCGCAAGTCAAAACCCTCATGAACACGTCCAATTGACATTGGTCACCACCAAACCACAACACTGACAGTAATTGACCGGTAGTGTTAGTGGACACTGCGTGCATGTTTCAAAGTAGCCATGTGAAAGGGAAGGTACGAGTTTCATTGGTTAAACGGACCGACTGTTTTAAGGGAGGTTGCCACTGAGGTTGGGACATTGTAACACTAAATCTATTAATATTAATAACATTAAATATAATATAAACTGTGTCACTGTCATGATCTTTCAGGTGTTGATATTTTAGAAAATGCACAATATGGCGATGATATGAATTGGTCTGTGAAATTCCTGTTTTAAAATATACTACAGCAAAAATGATTAAAACATGAAGTGTAGCAATGTTAATGAAGATGAACTTTGATAGAAACATTTTTAGAATTGGTGAATTTTAATCATACAAAATCCTAGATCAGTTAACCAGTGAAAATCATTGTACATCCCTCTAATGCCACTCTTGTAGAAACATCATTGTACATCCCTCTAATGACACTCTTGTAGAAACATCATTGTACATCCCTCTAATGACACTCTTGTAGAAACATCATTGTACATCCCTCTAATGCCACTCTTGTAGAAACATCATTGTACATCCCTCTAATGACACTCTTGTAGAAACATCATTGTACATCCCTCTAATGACACTCTTGTAGAAATGTCATTGTACATCCCTCTAATGACACTCTTGTAGAAATGTCATTGTGGCATTTCCCGTGGATTGTGTAATGTTTTAAGTAACTTTAGTTATGCACACATGAACAGCTGGGTGCCCCAACCATGTCAACAATAAGTTGGGTCGATCGATTTATTTTTGCACCGTGTTGCCTTCACTGAATTTTCTGTCTTACTGCTAAACATTATTGCCTGTATGATGTGTTCTGTATATGTAGCCACTAGAGGAGTTGCAGGTCATTTCAGGTAGAATATGACACCCACACCTACTGCAAAAGATTCATGAACAGCAGGTTTAGAAAAATGGATTGCGATATACAAATTAATTATATCATATCATAAGGGAGATTGTGTATTTTTACAGCCATTTTTCCTTGCCATGAATTTAATTACAACTTCTGATGTCATTTTTTAATTGGGTGAGTGAGGAAACATTGATTTAAATGGTAAATATGAACTGTCCACAGCTTCCCACCATGGATAACCTACTTTAGTGAAAGTCTCGACGTTTCTATAGCAATAAAGAAACCTATTTGTAAGATGTTGTCAAATTTCATTGATGCACATATTGTAATGTTTCAAAAGAAACAACTAACTACCTGATACCTTGCATTCTCGATGTCGTAGATCACTGTATGACTGCCATCTTGTGCCACGATTATAGTTTCTAAACGACACATCCTTTAATGGCATTAGTAACACAAAGTCATAAACTGGTACCGTTTATAATTATGTTGCTAATGCAACAAGACATGTCGGATTATCCACAATGCAACAAGAATACTGGTTCCACATACGTTTGTTGTCATTCAAGGAGCTATCAGTTCAACATAATAGATAGTTTGTTGTCATTCAAGGAGCTATCAGTTCAACATAATAGATAGTTTGAGTCATACATTCTATGCTCCGAACATATCTCAACATCAGCATCAGTTAGTTAGTTAGCGTAAATTCCCGCAATGCAGTTTCAGCTAGAAGTTTGAAGCAATCAACTTGCCCATTAAGTGCTAGTGTGAGGAAGTGGGTAGAAGTGGAAGGTTGGTCTAAAATATAGGTGGGATTGGATTGGTGGTACTCTCAAAATTAGTGGAAGGTTGGCCCCCCAAAAAGATTGGACTGATGTTGAGATACTACATCATGCCCTTAAATGCATAACTACAGTAAAAACGCTAGGGTATTCACTAATGGAGGTAATTCTGTCCATATTTACGTATCTGTATCTCGGCGCTTATGGAAAATATATGACCTGCAAATTCAACTGACGTCAGTGCCTATAAGTTACGGAACAAATGATATGTAGAGCAAAACACTTGTAGCTGACACGGTCTAGTATCATCAGAAAGCATCAAAGTTACAGTACAGTTTTGTCACACGGATAAAGTGACTTGTTAACATTCATATTACATTAGTGTACTTTAAGTTTACTTTAAATATGAAAAACACAACACTAAATTAAAACAATAAGAACAACACATGGTGACGAGTGACCTGTGATAACATCAAGTCATTGAGCTCCCCTTCGATACTGAGCAACAAAGATTGTAAATAAACAGCAAAACTATCATCTAAAGGGCACAGCAACATTCAGTGACATACTTAGAGGGGGGCTTTGGGCCATGACCAAAATATTAATTTTCCTTGAATACCCTGTTGTGGCGATACATGGTAGCATATCCAATTACTGGGTGACTATGTTTGGCCCCCACCCCTTTCCAAGATCCTAAATGCGCCACTGCAACTTCCTTGCACAGCATAACAACACTTCGGCAAAATTAGATAAATCTGTTTTTTATTTTTTGAGAAAAAAACACTTCTGTGTTCCAGCCTCAGTACGTGATATTGGAATATCTTAAGAATCCAACATCAAAGCAAACGGGCTGAAATCTTTTTCTGCATATTTAAGTGAAATGAAATTTGGCCCATTAAAAAATGTTTATTTTTATTTATTGCGTATTTCTCCAAAACCATTCAATTGTCTGATCAAAATACCTGTTCTACAGACAGGATAAGAAATGGCTAATGCAGTTAAAGAAATAATAAAACTCTGTTCTGATGGTTTCCTTGTTCGCTCAGCCATGAAATTTCATTTAAACCTGTGTCGCTCTTTCAATCATGACGGGACAATTTCTCATACCAGTCGACTCCTGAGAACCGAAACAGTAGTCCAACAAGACAAAAACTAATTTTACGCTGTGTAACAGACTGCTTTATATATTAGAGAGATTTGGCAGGAGTGGGAGGGGAGTGGAGGATGAGGGATGGGGGAGTGGAGGATGAGGGCGAGGGATGGGGGAGTGGAGGGTGAGGGCGAGGGATGGGGGAGTGGAGGATGAGGGCGAGGGATAGGGGAATGGAGGGTGAGGGGGAGTGGAGGGTGAGGGCGAGGGATGGGGGGAGTGGAGGATGAGGGCGAGGGATGGAGGGAGACGACTGGTGAAAACAGCAACGAAACAGGACTAGTGATGAAGAGGAAAAAAAATTGACGACCGGTATCAGTGCAGGCCTCACCCTGGACATCAGGGATAAAGAGAGCAACAATAAATATCCAGCCTGTGAGCAAACCTTCTACAGGGCCGACAGGAATTCCAGCAGGCCCAGAAACCAGTGTTAATAAAAAAATATTGTCTGGGGAGATTTCATGTTTGGCTGACAATTTCTTTCAGTTTTTAATGCCCCACAAATGAATAAATAAATGTTGAACGTATGTGTTCTCAATTGGATTCAATATCATTTACATATCCCTATGAAAATTAGGGTTTTATTTTATTAATTAAATGATAGTACTTTTCCATACCTTCAGAGAGGGAACAGCTCGTAGATGCGCTTTGAAACACTATTAGCGTTCAATCTAGAGAGAGCAATAATTCTCACATTGACCCACAATCATTAAAAGATAATCACTTCACAAAAAGATTTGTTTTGATTAAATGAGATACTTTTTCTATAGAGATGTTGGGTGTGGATGAAAACTTTGCCTTTCATTATAATTTCATGATGGAAATGCCTTCTGGCATTACTACAGCACAGTACAGTGGTACATTTGCTATAGATATATGCCACCGGATATCCAAATAGGTACCACCTGTTAGCCAAATTGAAGGCTACAGTGTGTGCATTTGGCACAAAAGCATGGAAGCCCCTGCAAGAAACACATCAGACACATTATTAATTATTAATCACCCTCGCTGCCAGGGGCTTCTGACTACACCAGTACCCCTGGCAGATCAACCTGTTGAAATGCCGATTTTCCAGTTGCTGTGTTAACCAATGGGATTGCTTGCTGGAATTTATGGGGCTCACACATGGGAACTTATCTTTAATCATCGATGCTCGTCTAGTTCCCAGAAACACGTCGACCGACACAGCAAGTGGAACAAAGTAGAAATGATTCAGCATACATCCACACATGGCGTGGGATAAACTGACAAATATATGTTGGCAAGTACTATAGTATTACAACCACCCTTGGCTAGTACTATAGTATTACAACCACCCTTGGCTAGTACTATAGTATTACAACCACCCTTGGCTAGTACTATAGTATTACAACCACCCTTGGCTAGTACTATAGTATTACAACCACCCTTGGCTAGTACTATAGTATTACAACCACCCTTGGCTAGTACTATAGTATTACAACCACCCTTGGCTAGTACTATAGTATTACAACCACCCTTGGCTAGTACTATAGTATTACAACCACCCTTGGCAAGTACTATAGTATTACAACCACCCATGGCAAATACTATAGTATTACAACCACCCTTGGCAAGTACTATAGTATTACAACCACCCTTGGCAAATACTATAGTATTACAACCACCCATGGCTAGTGAGGACGATTTTAATAAATACAAGATTTACCTAACGTCACAAACTGCCTTGCAGTAAGAAGGGCAAGGGCTAAACTGCACACTACACACAGCTGTATCTGATGACTGACTTGGCTTCTAGTATGCAATACATCATGAAGATGGTACTGGCCATTTTTCTACTCTGTACCTCTTTAGACTTCCCTCGTACAATCTGTCCATCCACGCATCAAAATTGCGCAGAACGAGATCCGGCTGCAAGCTGCTGTCGTCAAACGAGTCTGCGTCATCCGACGAATCCGTGTCGACAAACCCCAGCATCTGACTCATGACGCTGCGCTTGCCGCGTTGGTGGCGCCACCTGCGTGGGTAGTAGACCGTGTAGTAGCGACGTGGCCCATTGATGGCCAGTACAGTCCCTGCGCAGTTCTGCACGTTGATCTTCTCCAAGTTTTGTGGGAAGCTGGCTGTCTCGCGGAGAACATCTCGGAACCAGTCAAGGTGGTGTTCCACCTCAAGGAAGGCAAATATGTAGGCATCATTGCTGAAAGAATACGGCAAAATAGGATTGATGATGTCAAAAGACTGACGTACGGCACTATACAAGATTAGTTTTATGGAGGGCTTGCAGATATATGTCGGCAAGTCACAAACTAGCAAATCAAATCTCGTCACTGACCTGCACACCAAGTCAATTCTCATGTCAATGACCTCCAAGTCTCAAGGCACCTCTGTGGATTCCAAGTCAAGTCGCAAGTCAACAGAGTCAACAATCGCCATAATTTAGGTGGATGCTGCCCCGCCACAACATTAATTGCTGCCCCGCCACAACACTAATTGCTGCCCCGCAACAACACTAATTGCTGCCCCACCACAACACTAATTGCTGCCCCGCCACAACACTAATTGCTGCCCCGCCACAACACTAATTGCTGCCCCGCCACAACATTAATTGCTGCCCCGCCACAACACTAATTGCTGCCCCGCCACAACATTAATGCTGCCCACCACAACATTAATTGCTGCCCCGCCACAACACTAATTGCTGCCCCGCCACAACACTAATTGCTGGCCCGCCACAACATTAATTGCTGCCCCGCCACAACATTAATTGCTGCCCCGCCACAACATTAATGCTGCCCCGCCACAACATTAATTGCTGCACCGCCACAACACTAATTGCTGCCCCGCCACAACATTAATGCTGCCCACCACAACATTAATTGCTGTCCCGCCACAACATTAATTGCTGCACCGCCACAACATTAATTGCTGCCCCGCCACAACATTAATTGCTGCCCCACCACAACATTAATTGCTGCCCCGCCACAACACTAATTGCTGCGCCGCCACAACATAAATGCTGCCCACCACAACATTAATTCCTGCCCCGCCACAACATTAATTGCTGCCCACCACAACATTAATGCTGCCCACCACAACATTAATGCTGCCCACCACAACATTAATGCTGCCCACCACAACATTAATTGCTGCCCCGCCACAACATTAATGCTGCCCACCACAACATTAATGCTGCCCACCACAACATTAATGCTGCCCCACCATAACATTAATGCTGCCCACCACAACATTAATGCCGCCCGCCACAACATTAATGCTGCCCCGCCACAACATTAATTGCTGCCCCACCATAACATTAATGCTGCCCACCACAACATTAATGCCGCCCGCCACAACATTAATGCTGCCCCGCCACAACATTAATGCCGCCCGCCATAACATTAATGCTGCCCACCACAACATTAATGCCGCCCGCCATAACATTAATGCTGCCTCGCAACAACATTAGCCAATCATAATATGTCCTTTATAATACTAATTACTGTACTCGGTCTACATGGTCTCGTTTTGTGAACGATTCAAACCAACAGACTTTTTGGCAAGTAACAAACTGGCAAGTCAATTCAAGTCTCAAATCAATGACCTCCAAGTCAAGAGCCATCTTTCTGAAATCCAAGTTTAGTTACACGTCATGAAAATGGGTGACTCATGTCAGCCCATACGACTTGAGTCAACTAGTCTGGGAGTTAGCATTGTAACATAATAATAAAAGTTTTATAGCGCCCCAATCCTCACAGGGACCCAAGTTCAGAGGCACAACAAAGGAGAATCATTAAGCATGATATCATTAACAGGGATACACAAAAGTCATCATCAGAGTGAGGGACATGTTTTTTAGCAGTAAAACAGCTAATCACTGGAGCATAAATAAAATCAAACATCATGAGTTGTACATATAAGACGTGGATCTTTTTATTATATATTTAATTATTAATAAACTACTTTTTAAGCGACTTATTAACTGCTTAATAAGCAAAATTTTAATTACATTTTATTATTTATTTATTAACATATTTAACTTTTTTAAACTTTCACTGAGCTTATGATACAGTTTGTTTGTTGTACATTAAAATGTCTAGTTTATTCGTTATGTGATTCACGTTGGAATGGCACAAGTGAAACACATGTGCTTCACTCAACATGCTCTTAGTAACAGCATAAGACAAACCTGCTGTGTCGGTGAACGACGCGAGCATAGTGCTGTAGCAATACGTCCTTAGTGGATGCATTCACAAGTATCATGACTGTGCGCACTCCTTGCTCGGTCTTCATGATTAGACGGTCAAAGCTGTCTCGACAGAACGGGTGCAGGTAGACAGTGGAAGACCTGTCACAGAAACCGTAATTTGTCAACACAGTATGGAAAACAACTAGAAATGAAAGGTCTGTGTGTGAACTGCGTTTAAACGATTCAGTGCAACTGCTGTTAAGACTACATACACAGTCCCCATTGTATGCATCACCAAACAGGCATGCAGATATACAAACAAATCAGTTATATAATAATGTTACATAAATTAAATAATAAATTAACCACACAAAACTCCACATTTGCGTATGACATTTATTCATTGTTGCTGTTGCGTAACTGTAATAATATGATTGCATAACTTTTCAAAGTCATAATGAAAATAAAGTTTAAAATATATGCAACTTGAGAATTAAAGAAATCTACAATATTGGTGCATCACTATGACTATGACATTTAGCACAAACTGACTGAGTTGCCTGTCGGCGAGAGTCTCTGTCCTGGGTATTTCTCCATTTCTTGTCCTCACTGTTCACAGCAGTAGTGCTGATGTAACCCACAAGCAGCACAAATGCTATTGTTGTGGCAAAAGTGAAGATAGTCATCGTCTCTACACTGAAATAGAATGTTAAGGTATAAATCAATACGAGACAGAGAAAGATCCAAACATTGCTGCTTTAGTAATGGCAGGCAATGGGTGATTAATGTGAGAATGGAAATGTATTGGAGAAGACTGGGTATCTTGGCGACGCACACACACAACGTGAGAATGCACTTTATAGGTGAAGAACCAACATTTAAGGCCCAGTAAACAAAACAATAATTAAAACATTGGCAGTTTAAACGAGACCATCAACTGAAAACTTAGATGAAATTGCAAACATCTAATTTATTAAATACAGTATCAATTAAAAGAAGACTAAATGAAAGACAACACAAGCCATAAAGAGCCGATACAAAAATGTGTTTCCTGCAATACTTTACTTCTCACTTAATTATTTAATAAATTTGTAATCAATTACAACTATTCACACAATGAATATGCAGTTCATTTAGTATAGCGAATGTAACAAGCACAAAAAGCCTGAATATGTTGATGATGTGCTGTACTGAATCTAGACTGTATCTGCATTTAGAGAACAACAAATGTCCGAAACACAATCTGGCTACATTTTTCCTGTGGCAGAAGTCATGCAGGGGTTGACAGTGGAAGGTACACTGGGATGGAGGGGGTGAAATGACAGGGCGGAAATTTGGAACTTGAGGGAGGAGAAAGGCGAGTATTAAAAATATACAGATGGACACAAGACGTGTCACTCTGGTAACTACATGTATTGTACAGGCACAGGTGGCTGCAACTATGTCTTTATTGTTTCTGCTCTCCTCTTTATCCCTAAAGTCCGGAGTGAGGCTGGCACTGATACCGGTCTGTGATTTTTTTATCCTTCTTCTGTCACAGATCGAATTTCACTGCCATCTCCACCACCTGTCTCTACTCCCCCATCCCTCGCTCTCGTTCTCCACCAAGGCAGTCCATTCCATTGCCACTCCTGCCAAATCTCTCTTTATGCAGTCCTCCCATCTCAGTCTCAGTCTTCCCCTTCTCCTTCTACCCTCCATTCTGAGTGCATCCGCTCTTTTCGTCAACCTTTCCCTTCCATTCATTCCAAGTGTCCACTTATTCCAAGTGTCCACTCATCCCAAGTGTCCACTCATTCCAAGTGTCCACTCATCCCAAGTGTCCACTCATCCCAAGTGTCCACTAATTCCAAGTGTCCACTCATCCCAAGTGTCCACTCATCCCAAGTGTCCACTCATCCCAAGTGTCCACTCATCCCAAGTGTCCACTCATCCCAAGTGTCCACTCATTCCAAGTGTCCACTCATTCCAAGTGTCCATTCATCCCAAGTGTCCGTTCATCCCACGTTAAACAGCTCCTCACCAGCTTCCGTCTGAAACTCTGTTTCACACCAACCTCCTCCCTCGGCGCCTACATTCATCACTTGTCTGGTCTTTTCACAATTCGTCTCACCGTTATTTTATTTTCACAAACTTCTATGTGTGTCATTAAACGTGTCTGAAACGAGACAGCTGCGGTGCCCACCTGGTGACGCGGTCCCAGACAGCACTACTCCAGTCAGACAGTCTCAGTAGGATGCGACTCAGCAGCGGCTGCAGATGTTAACACTGTCATTTAGTTACACCATCACACTACAAGATTGCTATCCGACCGTCTGAGATATATGTCAATTTTGTTTTTAAACATACTCACGCTGCTAGCATTTACACAATCTGTGGATAATCTGTTCAACTACATCCATGATCATCCAGAGGTTCATCAAATGTTTATTTTAACATAGAAAAAGGAGAAAGTGTACATCTTGCTATAAAGCAATATTTAAGCTTCAATTAGAATATTGTATATAAGCTAGTGGAGGCCATATCTGGACAGAACATGACGCTATAAAGTAGAATTAACAAGACACCTGGAAGATGCAACATAATCATAGTAACATACATAGTTTCGATGTCAGTGACTTAGAAGTGATTCAGTGTCATCAGATAATGTAAATTATGTATACTGTGTTGTTGTTGCTAAATAAATTTATGTTTACGAGGTCTTTTGACCTCGACCTGACCCGAGTAATGAAGCCACTGACCCGCATGTGTTCATCGGTCAGCTCACTGGGCAGTTCAGTGGTGTATGGCAGGAAATTGCGACTGCGCAGCATCAAGTCCACCTTCTTGACCAGTCGCTGCCCGTTCTCAGCCTGCTGGTGTTCACCCCAGCCGTCCGGCAGCCAGTCGTACTGGACATGACTACTGTCCAGTCTCCACAGGATGGCCACCTACACGAATGACCAGTCGTGATTCATTAACAAGATGCATAAAGATCTATTCTTTAAGTTCCTATCTTTCCTGAACATCTACCTTTCCCTTAATGAAAACATTCCCTTCCACTCTCAGTGTGGTCATTCTCTGGAATTAATTCTCACAGTGGTCACTCTTGGGTGGTCACTCTTTGGTGGTCACTCTCAGTGGTCACTCTGACAGTGTTCACTCTTGGGTGGTCACTCTTGGGTGGTCACTCTCACAGTGGTCACTATCAAGGCAGCTACTATAGGGGACACAAGTTTCGTCAGCCGTCATCTGCCCGTCAATACTCACTTTTGGCCCCCAACGACACAGTGCCCGCTGTCGCATTCCACACATAAACACATTTGGAATTAAGAGAGAATAAACAACACATCTTCTATTATTTATTAAAATGACTAGCATTAAAATGTTGTAATACTAATACCAATGGTTTATTTCATAATGACAAGGTACATTTAACGTATTATGATAAGCACAACTTGGGGGCCGGAAGTGCATTATCTCATCAACTAGCGCCTTGAAAGGAGAATCACTTTTGTCCCTTATAAGGATGGTCACTCTCAGTGGGCAGTCTGGTCACCATCAGTGTGGATAATCTCAGTAATGTGTAATTATAAACCAACTGCTATACCTCGTATGAATTATGCCTCTATTTCGAAGAGCCACTGTAATCAAGTTCAAGTGAAGATACTATTTAATTTGCTGCTTTGTCAAACACTGAAGATTATGTAATCATAATAACAACTGTTAGGAAACTTTTGTAACTGCAATAATATTTCATGGACTTTATAACAATAAAAAAATGTGTGCCGGCACTCTAAGAGATTTAATGACTGGACCTACTGCACATAGCATAATTGGTTGTCAAAGCAACAGGTTACCTTGAGTGCATTGCCAGACTCATTAGTGATGCCTTTGCCCCGTGTGATGGCGTCGATAAATCGCTTCTGAGATTCCTCGTAGATATACATATAGGTCACTCGGCCATTCTCATTGTTATGACGACCAGCGAACTGGCGGAAACTGGCGCGATAGACATCGTGTTCCTGTGAGGTCTTGGTGAGAAGTACAACGCACAGCCTACAAGACAGTGAGCAGTGTAGAGGACACGGTCGCATTCAAGACAAGTCATCAAGATAATCGTCTTATATCAAGCCATAAATAAAAAACAAACAGCATAAAATTAAAACTATTAAATTAATTGCTGGCCTAACTTAAAGCAATTTTAAGTTTAACCAAATCTACATAAAAATGTAAACTACAATATTAAAATCAAATATGTTATGATGATGCAGAGTATTGAGTCTAGATTGTATTTGCATTTAGATAACAGAATTGTGGCTAGAATTTTTTTCTCCTTAGTGGAATTAAAAGTAGTTACATCTAAATAAATTGCTGAATGAAGGCCTGGCAGGAAGACTGACCGCTTGCTGGTGGCCGTGGAGTCGTGTGGACAGAGCTGGTTGAATACACCCTGACTGGACAGTCGCGGCAGCAACAGGAACTGGTTGGCATTAATCACTTCATCCATTGCACTGCGAGACAGCTTGGGCATCTAAAACACAACACTTAGCTCAGTGCAATGACCTCACCCATCGAATGGTGTGACAGCTTGGGCATCTAAAACACAACACTTAGCTCAGTGCAATGACCTCACCCATCGAATGGTGTGACAGCTTGGGCATCTAAAACACAACACTTAGCTCAGTGCAATGACCTCACCCATCGAATGGTGTGACAGCTTGGGCATCTAAAACACAACACTTAGCTCAGTGCAATGATCTCACCCATCGAATGGTGTGACAGCTTGGGCATCTAAAACACAACACTTAGCTCAGTGCAATGATCTCACCCATCGAATGGTGTGACAGTTTGGGCATTTAAAACACCACGTAGATCAGTGCAATGATCGCACCCATCAAATGGTATGACAGCTTGGGCATCTAAAACACCACATAGATCAGTGCAATTAATACACCTATCGAATGGTGTGAGAGCTTAGGCATCTAAAACAACACTTAGATGAGTGCAATGATCCCATCCATCAAACTGTATGACAGCTTGGGCATCTAAAACAACACCTAGATAAGTGCAGTGATTCCACCCATCGAATGGTGTGACAGCTTGGGCATCTAAAACAACACCTAGATCAGTGCAATGATGCCACACATCGAACGGTATGACGTGTATCGAGAAAACAACTTCATCTATACAAATTCAAGGTCTGATGATCAACATAAATTATTCCTTCCATGCATTACTATGATATTGCATATTTAAGAATCAGTGTATACATTTTATATTGATAACTATGTGCCTGTAATATTTAAGTGTGTTTGTTGAATTTTGCAGAGAAATGTTTTATAAATATTTTTACAGTTTTGAAAGCCTGTTAATCATAAAGCATTCAAGTAATAGTTGCGTAAATGTATATAATCATCAGTATCGAATATCACAGAAACAGAGCAAATTAAAAATACTATTGCTATGGAATACGATTCATGTAAGCCACGAGTTAAATATAATTTAATAAGTAAATAAACTGACCTGTGCTTCTGTAATTAAATAGTGTTGGAAATAAATTGTAGTAGACATCAGACTTACAGTGACATATGCGACTGGCTCTTCTGTTTTCTCGTTAAACATCAGCAGACTCTCCTTGCCGAGTGGCGCTCCATAGCGCTTCCGCAGGGCTTCCGTCTCTCTGCAGCAGATGACTGATTTCAATGACAGTCTATGTCAGTGATATGTCTGTGTCAGTGCCATGTCTATGTCAGTGACATGTCTATGTCAGTGACGTATCTACGCCAATATGCCCAATATTAACAATACACCTGATGTTAATGACATTTCCAGCATCAACAATGTATACATACCTGTTCATTCTGTGTTCAATAACAAATATTGTAGACAGTGCAAAGAACCAAGATTTTTCCATATAGTACAGCAATATGAATGTTAGATTTTTAGTTCAATACAACTTAAAATGTGCCTAGAATTGAACAGCAAACACTTCCCAATTATGAAGGGAGCATACTGCTATGGCAAAGCAGGCTGAGTTTTAATAAATACATAACTATCATTAACCAACCTTAGCTGCATGTTCACATAGCCAGCCTGGACTCTGTGTCTATGGGCAAACGCTACCGCCAAGAAACGCTGAGTGGGTCGTTCCCTGGTGGCAAAGAACAACATCCTCACATGGTTGTCATGCCAACCTGACAGGAACTTCTGGGCCGAGTCGTCATTAGCCAACTGCAAAATGCAATCGCCACAATTCCGCATAAACACAAGTTGTAGTTCGACATCAGTGAATACATCTGCTACATGCCTTAGAACCACCAACCAAACCCTAGAATTATCAACCAAACCCAGATTGCCTGATATACATGCCCTAGAACTACCAACCAAACCCTAGAACTATCAACCAAACCCAGACTGGCTGATATACATGCTCTAGAACTACCAACCAAACCCTAGAACTACCAACCAAACCCAGACTGGCTGATATACATGCCCTAGAACTACCAACCAAACCCAGACTGGCGCACTGAGAGAACCCAACAAAAATGTTCATCAGACATCCAACACCAGCAGGATATTCAACAGAGGCCTCATCAAGGTATATATTATCAACCATGCTTCTATATTATTTAATAACAATAAAACTTATGTAGCACCTAAATCCTCAAGGACCAAGCTCACAGGCGCAATAAAGCAGAATAGTTAAGCATGTTATCACGAAGAAAGACATCATCAAAACGAGGGCCCACTGAGGATTTATAACAGAAATGCATTTTTTTTTAAATATGTCTACAGATCTTTGCAGAATGTAGCTATAGTTGCAGGCGACTTTAAGGTATTGGAGTTTGTTCCAGATTCTGGGTGTAGCTACAGACAAAGTGCACTTTCCCAGGCTGCGCTTAGTTTTAGGAGCAAAAAGCTGTTGTGAGATAGATGAGTTGCCCAGGGATATTTAAAGGATGCAGGAGACTCGTCAAATAGGAAGTTGTGTTAACTAATTAATCATATTTATGACCAGTCAACACATATTTTGTTTTGTTAACTAACACACATGTATTTCTTACATCTGTTACGAGGTCCGCTGGAAAGACTGAGCGCACAAAGTCCCGCAACCTCTGCACACTGACTGGTCCCTCAAACCATGTGACTCGGCCACTGACCACAGCCATGATGGATGGCACGGTTGAGATCCTCAGCTTCCTGGTCAGTCCTGGGTCCAACTGGGCATGTACAGTGCCCTTCCCCAAACCTGTAAGAAACATATCTCCCAAAGTCATGCACTGACATAACAAAGGCACATTGTGCAGCATTTGTGCTTCATATTGAAAGAAACTGCTTCACAGACATATTAGTTATTAGATAAAAAAATCTTTAAAAGGGTCTACATCTTTATAACAAATAGATATTATAAATTCGTTACCACAATATAACTTTAAGGTAACACTAATAAATACATTAAAATTGTTATACGAAAAAACAATAACCATGTTTGATTAATTGCTTTATGCTGCACATGATGTGCCATAAAAAAGTTTACAATGTTTTAATGTGCAAACTTTCTTTTAAATTTAATAATATGAAGCAACTGCTCAAAGCATCCAACTCAAAAATAATTAACCACTAACCACATGGCAACTACACATAACGCAGATGCTTGTTAAGTGTCAACTATTTTGTAAGACTTAAGTATGCTCTTAAGTACACATCAGTGCAAGTGAATAAAAAAGTGTACCCGTGAGCTTGCCAAAGACCTTCTGCAAACATCTTACTATAATCTAGCTAGTGTATGTATGTTTGTATGTACGTACATGTTATCCAAATTTACCCCATTACAACAATCAAATTACCCTTTGTAGTAATTATGTACAATTGTTCACAATGCTATGCGAACGATTATGTACAATTGTTAACTATGCCATGCGTCTTTTCTACAATTGTCCCAAGTTCTGTAATACAAGGGCAAGGCGTCGTTAGACGTTAGTATAATTGCCAGTATTACGCTGCAATTTCGAGAGTTGCAAAGAAGCCATCAAGATATTGACTGGCAGCTATTCTGTGATAATCATTTCAAATATTGTTATTGTGACAGTCACTCATGAACTACCAAGTTATCCCGTCTGGTGGATGGGTATTTTTGTTATTATGACAGTCACTTGTGAACTACCAAGTTATCCTGTCTGGTGGATGGGTATTTTTGCTAGTACCATACTGAAGGTGTACCGAGTTCTTGAAGATCATCAACAATCCTGTCCCATATGACTTCCATCTGCATACATTGGAAGCAGAAGTCGGAGTATGCATACAGAAGGTAAGGCTTCCTGTCACTCTCCTGCAGGATGTGGTTCTCAAACATCCTGTTAACAAAACGTCACCTCGCATCACAGAACTTTGTTTATGAGTATTTTTCCAGGACAGTAGAGAAGTACTGAATCTTGTAATTCCATAATGAATGACAAAATCGCTGTCAATAAGAACATTATTATGCATGATAGCAGCTAAGGCTGCATTACTTGGATCAGGGTAAACTACAATATAAGTGTTATTCAACTTATTGTAATAAATAACAATTGAAATTGAACATCAAACCAGATGTTTAAAAAAAATTTAATTTGTGAATTTGTTAATTGCTCAATAACAATTCAATGACTTTCCTTCAAAACCTATGCTGGCTTAACCAAAATTCCAACAAAATGAACAATTCCATCTCTCTGCAACATATGACAAATACTTGTTTTTTAATTGACTGCATGATAGTTCATCAGACTAGCTGATTAACTAGTAGTCCCGATTATGTTTTACTAGTCCTTAAATGTAATATTAAAGCAGGCCTACTGCTATTATTAGTTAATTATTTTAATTAAAATGTTCATTCATTAAAATGCATACAAATTGTGAAATAATGTATATTCCCATGACAGACCGTCCCAGCTGTGGATATTAGACAGGGTGGTCACTGCCAGGGTGCATGTTATCCTCAGCAGTTCTTTTACATCCCAATTAAATGAGACGGGACCGACATTAACGTGATCATCCGAGTCACGAGAGATACACAGTCCCCAATACTGAGAGCCAGGTTTTTACACAAAACGTGCCCATGCCTGGTCCGGGTCTTGAACTCAGAACTCTGACATGTAAAGCGGATGTGCTAATCACTACACTACCACACCTCTCTCGTTAGTGTACCATGCTACCATATAGCAGTGCAAAATGTTACATTTGGAAAAAAAACAAAAAGTTAAGCCAAAGTGGGGCCGTTTCCCACAATTTTTGTACAATCTAATAACAACATGCATACTACGTTTTCCCAAATGATTAACAACACTGACATTTCGCAACAATAATAGCCTTAAAGTAGGTCAGTATGTTCTTACCCTAAAGTGATCCTCAACTTGTGAACATTCGAGGTGGACCGTCCCCCGCCAAAGTGGAAGGTGAACCCATCAAACCCGCCACCAAAGAAGTCCCTGCGTTGTGCCTGCTGCTGCTGTGCCTGACCACTCGTTGTCCCAAAGTTGTCGTACTGAGCTCGCCTCTCAGAGTCGCCCAAAGTCTAAACAGAAAATTCACACTGCTAAAGCAAATGACACCAGTTCACAATATTCACAGCTGGGATAAGCAGCCATCGTTATCATGCATACTCTGACATAATTAGCAACCTTGCCTGTTATGTAACAAATATTAACATGCATAGATGTTAAATATAAAATATATGTAACTTGTATTATTAATTAGTCAAAGGCTCAAAATACTTTTATATTGAAGACTATTCAACTGCTTGCTGTTGATTAGCTGTCATTGGAAGTTAAGTTACCTGATTTACAAGACGTGGAGATAACATAACAGTTACCTCATATGTCTGGAGGTTACATAAGTTTACCTCATAAAAGGCTCATATGTCATGAGATTACACTTACCTCCAGGGTTGGCACGTTTTGGAAACGGGTGGAAAAATACACATTTTCCCCATTTCTGCTGGCAAAAATATGTCCCCTGGACATAATTGGAAGCTTTCTTTGATACCAGTTGTGTTTAATCTTGTATGGATGTGATGTCAGAACGGATGTGTTGTCACAACATTTTGTCAGTTTTTGACACTCGTGGACATCCAAAAGGGGTCATGGACAGGTTGTGGACACTGTCCTGTCCAAAATAGGATACAGAATTTCCAGGTTATGTTTACCCCATATGTCTGGGGGTTATGTTTACCCTATATGTCTGGACTATGGAGGTCATGTTTACCTCATATGCTTCATTGATCTTGACAAAGTTTTCTCCCGCTGCCGGGTCCTTGTTCTTGTCTGGATGCCTGCAAAATACACGTGTCGACACATTTATTATGTGTCTGAAATACTTCCTCAAAATAGTTACAATATATTATTTAATTTTATTATGTCAGATCTAAAAGCATTGTTTCAGTTCTTCCAATGTCTGCATGCTATTTTTCTTTCATTTTTTATTTGAAATGGACCATATCCAACTAACGTGGCTAGAAGATAAACTGCCTTAAGTATTTGTGCCTACTCAGGACTAAAATGTACTTTGCCTATTTCATTTTTTTATTAAGCAATCATAAGACAACACAATAATTTTTTTGTGTTATGGATGTACATGCCTGACATGACCCAAATTGGAACCAGGATTTCTATAATGATGCTGGACATAGAGAAATGAAATTTGACAGACTGCTATGTCACACTACATTATTACATTAAACAAATCTGGAACAAAAAGAAAATACAATGAAAAACTATGTTTTTTCAGAAAGTCGAATTTATCTCAAAAGTTGCATATTCTAAACAACTGCCTTTGACATCAAATATTTTGTAATGATATGCAGTGATACGATACATCGATCATATTTCCCTTTAGTACAAACGTTTATCCTCAAAATGGTACGCTATTTATACAGATAAACCAAATTAAAAAAAAAATAATGATAAGGTTGACCATTTGGCAGGATTGCACTACTATTGATAATTGTTTTCAACGAAGTTGTGAATGGCTACACAATTTAAAACAAAAGTAGTTCCGTAACAGTTCGCTGCACGGTGCTGCATGACACAGTTGTGGTAATTGTTCATATGAAACCAACATTTTGTAAATTAGTATGCAGGTCTTCACCCCCACCCTCCCTTTAGTAAGCTCTGCACGAATAGGTAAATTTCAACAATCGTGAACGGCCCCTAACTTGGGGTGTGCTAGGTCTAGGATGATATCGGGCAGGCTTACAAAAGTTAGTCAAATTAATATTGAATTGTTAATCAAAATTCAAATGCAACACATGTATCTCTATGATTGTACAGGCTGAAACTAACCGTTTACTCACAATTCGGTTTCAGTATGAGTATTCATATTTTTTCGAAGCAAGAATAATTAAATTATACTATGGATAGACACATTGTCTCCAAAGGCAAATAGGAATAACTTTAGTCCAAACTACACTGACACTGTTCCAAACTACAGCCTATACTAGTCTATAAACTAATACTACTAGTACAGGCCAGGCCCCAGGGATGACGCTTATAATTTGTCGTCCCTGGGCCAGGGACGACAAATTATAAGCGTCATGCGTATTTACGATAACAAAATCCAATCCGTCTAAGACACCTCAACTATTTTACGGCACTTCTCCTGACGATTACTTGCTTCACTAAATACAACTAAAAAAGAACAACTTACCATTTTACAGCCAGTTTTTTGTACGCCTTTTTAATTTCGATTTGCGAAGCACTGCGGGGAACGTTCAGAATGCTGTACAAATCTTGTTCTGCGCATACTAACCACAACCAAAGGGTAAACACTGAGCAAATTAAATATATACCGCCTAACTTCATATTAAAAAATACTAGTGATGTTGATCAATTAACGAATGCGTTTTCCAGGCACATTTTGCCTTTGATGTTACCTAAAGCTAAAGCTATCTGTCATCTTCTTTAGAAATATCCAACCCACGCGACTCTAAGAGCCTCAAAACTGTTCCAGTGTTACCTCTAGGTGTCGCTATTTAAGTAGCCGTTGTTCGTTCGCAGCCACAACATGGCGCCACTGTTCTTTTCGTCTAACAAGATTTTACAAGATTTGCCATCCAAGGCAAAGGCCCAGATGGCAAGTGGACAAGGAAGCCATTGGCTTATCGAGAGTCCAACAATGTTCATCTACGTGTAACCCGCCCCCCCCCGAGGTATTTGTCAACCTTGTTTTTAAACATTTTCACGCTGCTAGCAGTTACAATTTGTTCCATTCATTTATTGTCCGATGTGAGAACGTATACTTCCTGATATCCAATCTACACTGATCCTTTACTAATTTTACCTCATGTCTTGTAGTTCTGCTATCCTTCTTAAGTGATAAAAACATATTTTATCAATATTTTCATACCCATTCAATATCTTAAAAAACTTAAATCTGATCTCCTCTTAACCTCCTTGTCACTAGAGTTGTTAAACCACATTCTTTCAGGCGTTCGTCATAACTAAGGTCTCTCATTTCTGGAATAATTTTAGTTGCTCTCCTCTGTATGCGCTCAAGCGTATATATATATATATATATATATATATATATATATATATATATATATATATATATATATATATATATATATATATATATATATATATATATATATATATCCTTCTTACAAAATGGTCTCCACGCTTGTATAGTGAATGTATACAGTATTCTAAATGAAGTCTAACTATTGCTTTATACAGAGGTATAATCAGCTTTTTTCCTTGCATGTTATGTTTCTTCTAATCAACCCAAGAATTTGATTACCCTTTGAAGCTGCTATACCACACTGCTCTGAAACTTTTATATCAGCGCTTACTGTAACTCATAAGTCCTTTTCTTTTACAGTAGTACCCAGAACAGTATCTCCCATTTTATAGTTTACATTCAAGTTCCCCTATCCTGTATGTAGGCATTTACATTTCCCAAAATTTAGTAACATCTGCCATTTCTCAGACCATTTCACTAATCTGTCTAGATCGTTTTGTAAATGTTGTTTATCACCATCAGTGTTAAATTTTTCAGTACGTTACTTGTTATGTTGTCATCGTAGTCATTGATATATATATATATATATATATATATATATATATATATATATATATATATATATATATATATATATATATATATATATATATATATATATATATATATATATATATATATATATATATATATATATATATATACTTATGCCCATCGCCCCTCTTGGGGCATAGGCCGTCGACAACAGATTGCCAGAGTCCCCTGTCCTGGGCCATCCTCTCTAACTGGTTCCAGGTGTAGCCCATCTTCCTGGTGTCTGCCTGGAGGTCCCGTCGCCACGTGTTTCTTGGTCGTCCTCTTCTCCGTTTGCCTTGAGGATTCCATGTCAGCGCTTGCCTGGTGGTGCTTGTTACTGGTTTTCGGAGCGAGTGGCCAATCCAGGCCCATCTTCTTCTTCTGATTTCCTCTTCGACAGGTCGTTGTTGTGTCTTTTCCCACAATTCACTGTTGCTGATGGTGTCTGGCCAGTGGATCTGGAGGATTCTTCTCAGGCAGTTGTTGACAAAGGTCTGCACTTTGTTGATGGTGGTGTTGGTTATCCTCCATGTCTCTGCTCCATACAACAAGACCATCTTCACGTTGGAGTTGAACAACCGGATCTTTGTGCGTGATGACAGTACCCTGGAGCTCCAGATGTTCTTCAGTTGCAGGAATGCCACTCTTGCCTTGCCTATCCTTGCTCTGACGTCTGCGTCTGTGCCGCCCCGCTTGTTGATGACACTGCCGAGGTATGTGAAGGTCTCTACCTCCTCCAGTGCATTCCCTCCAGTGTGACTAGGTCAGTGCTGGCTGCATTCATCCTGAGGACCTTGGTCTTTCCTTTGTGGATGTTCAGGCCCACTTGTAAGGAGACAGCTGCCAGTTCTGTCGTCTTGTCCTGCATCTGTTGATGGCTTTGAGACAGCAGTGCCAAGTCATCGGCGAAGTCCAGGTCTTCAAGTTGAGTCCATAGTGTCCACTGGATCCCACTTGTCCTCTGTACTGTGGTCATCTTCATAATCCAGTCAATGGCCAGGAGGAAGAGGAATGGGGACAGCAGGCAGCCTTGTTTTACTCCAGTCTTTACCTCGAAGCGACGGGTGAACTGTCCTCCATGGATTACCCTACAGCCTGTTCCGTCATAGCTGTTCTTGATTAGGTTGACCAGTTTAGTGGGTACCCCATAGTGTCGTAGCAGTTTCCAGAGGGTCTTCCTGTCAACACTGTCAAATGCCTTTTCATAGTCAACGAAGTTCACGTAGAGGGAAAAGTTCCATTCTAAGGATTGTTCTACTATGATGCGCAATGTTGCGATCTGGTCTAAACATGATCTGTTCTGGCGGAATCCGGCTTGCTGGTCTCTAAGCATTGGGTCGACCATATCTTTCATCCTTTCCAAGATGATCGTGTTGAAGACTTTCCCTGGCACTGACAGGAGTGTGATCCCTCTGTAGTTAGCACAATTTCTGAGGTCTCCTTTCTTGGGGATCTTGATGAGGTAGCCTTCTCTCCAGTCTGCTGGCACTTCTTCCTCTTCCCATATCTTCCCAAATAGAGGGTAAAGTAGTTCCACGGAAGTGTCCACAACTGCCTTGAGTGCTTCTGCCAGAATATCATCTGGCCCTGATGCCTTATTGTTCTTCAGCTGTTGTATAGCTTTCTTGATTTCTTCTCTGGCAGGTCTGTCGCAGTTAATAGGTAGGTCATCTTCTGCTGGGTGGATGACAGGCGGGTTTGGCGGGGCGGGTCTGTTCAGGAGTTCCTCGAAATGCTCGGCCCATCTGTCCAGCTGTTGTTCATTTCCTATGATAGCATTTCCCTCTTTGTCCTTCACTGGTCGCTCTGGGTGGCAGTACTTGCCTGACAGTTTCCTGGTAGTGTCGTAAAGCTCTTTCATGTTTCCTCTTCCTGCTGCCTGTTCCGCTTCCTCTGCCAGGCTGTCGATGTAGTTTCTCTTGTCCACCTTTATGCTCTTCTTTACTTCTCTGTTGACTTCTGCATATTCTTCTTGCGCTTTTGCCTTTGCTGTTCTTGTGCGGCTGTTGTTTACTGCTGTTTTCTTTTCCTTCCGCATCTGGACCTTGCGCAAAGTCTCCACTGAAATCCACTCTTTCTGCTGCGGTGTCCTGGGGCCAACAACTTCCTGGCAAGTTGATGTCCATGTCTCTTTTATGTTCTGCCACTGCTTGTTTAGGTCAGTTTCTTCTTCGAGCAGCTCTTGCAGCACTTGGAATCTGTTGGTGAGCTTCAATCTGTATTCCTCTCTTGTCTGTGCATCCTTCAGGAAGCTGACATTGTATTTTTTTCGCTTCATTGCTGTCTCCATTCGGTTTTTCTTCAGTTTCAGCTTCAGTATGGCAACAAGCAGGTGGTGGTCAGACGCAGCATCGGCTCCTCTCTTCACTCTCACGTCCTGAAGGGACCTTCTGAATGTCTTGCCTATGCAGATGTGGTCTATCTGGTTCTCTGTCACGTGATCTGGTGATACCCAAGTAGCTTTATGTATCCTTTTGTGTGGGAAGATGCTGCCTCCGATGACAATCTTGTTAAGGGCGCATGTGTCAGCAAATCTCTCGCCGTTTTAGTTTATCTCTCCCAATCCATGTTTTCCCATTACTTCTTCATACCCAGTGTTGTCCTTTCCAATCTTTGCATTGAAATCTCCCATTAGGATGTTGACATCTTTCACTGGACACTTGTCGATAATCGTTTGTAGTCTGTTATAAAACTGATCTTTGTTTTCTTCATCGCTGTCGTTTGTAGGTGCGTAGCACTGGATGACATTCATTTTTATCTTCTTCTTCTTTGTTCTGAAGGATGCTGTGATGATTCTTGGTCCATGAGCTTCCCACCATATCAGCGCACTCCGTGCCGATCTTGACAGCATGAGCGCTACACCTTCTGTGTGGGGAGCGTTGTCCTCCTCATGTCCTGAGAAGAGCAGCATCTCTCCACTAAGCAGCATTCTCTGTCCTGTCTGTGTCCATCTTGTTTCATTGACTCCAAGCAAAGCAAGGTTGTGGTTTCTCATTTCCGCTGCCACCTGTGCTGTCTTCCCTGTCTGGTATAAGGTCCTCACGTTCCACGATCCAATCGTGATGTTCCTGGACGAAAGAAGGGTGCTCGACCCTGTGGCTTCCGAGGACTCCCGGCTTTCACCACATGGCGTCATAAGTCTTCGAAACGAAGAACCCTCCTCTTCCAGGACTGTAGTCTCTGTATCTTTGTCGGCGTTTCTGTAGCAATCTTTTTTTTACGGGGTGGGGATGCTAGCTCCACGCCCAACCCTCCTCTTTTCTTATCCGGGCTTGGGACCGGCCATGGCAGAGTTATATATATATATATATATATATATATATATATAATATATATATATATATATATATATATATATATATATATATATATATATATATATATATATATATACATATAATATACATATACATATACATATACATATACATATATATAATATATATATATATATATATATATATATATATATATATATATATATATATATATATATATAGGAATAATAAGAATAATAAAGGTCCCAATACAGATCCTTGAGGTACCCCACTCAAAACTGATTTCCAGTTTGACACTTCTCCATCTACTACAACACGCTGTCTTCTGTCAGTCAGCCACTGTTCTATCCAGTAAGTTACGCTATCTCCGATACCATGGACTTTTAATTTAAGTAGTAACCTTTGATGTGGCACTTTGTCAATAGCTTTCTGAAAATCTAAGTAGATAATATCTACTGGCGATCCCTCTTCTATTCACTTAGTGATTTCTTCCAAAAAACATAACATATTTGTTAAGCATGACTTCGCTTTTAGGAATACATGTTGAGATTAATTTAATAATTTATGCTTAACAAAGAATTCCACCATATGGTCTTTAACCTTTCTAATAATTTACAAATCGGTGACGTTAAACTCACTGGTCTGTAATTCTCAGACTTATTTCTCGAACCCTTTTTAAATAATGGTATGATGTTTGCTTCGTTCCATTTAAATGGAACAACTCCCTCTTTCAATGATAACCTAGCGAAGGTAGTACCTAACATACGCAATTTATCCGATTTCAGTGATTTTATTTGCCAATAAGTAACAGTATTCAGCCAGCAAGGTTCGAAGGTTCGAAATGTCGCATCGCATCTTTGGCAGTTATGTGCTGCAGTATGAAGCATATTCGAAGACGCGTAGGTAGTAGGTATATTGGTGGTGATATTCCCAAAACACCGGAAAGCGTATGAATATTTGGAAAAAACTGCCAATTTTTAGAATAGGCGCGTTTGCGACATTATTAAAATAGCAGGAGGTGTGGAATTTTGAAAAAAAAACTTGTTCACAATATCAGTGACATGATGACGATGGCTGTGCTTTTGTTCTCATAATATTGATAGACCAGTTTTCTTCCGATTAGACAAAACGTTATCATGATGAAGGTTTAGTTGTATGCACTGTGCCCTATAAACAACTGTTTCTCATTCAAAGGTGGAGGTTTAGTTGAATGCCCTGTGTCCTTTAAATAATTGTTTCTCCTTCAAAGGTGAAGGTTTAGTTGTATGCCCTGTGTCCTTTAAATAATTGTCCCTCCTTCAAATGTGAAGGTTTAATTGTATGCCCTGTGTCCTTTAAATAATTGTTTCTCCTTCAAATGTGAGGTTTAGTTGAATGCGCTGTGTCCTTTAAATAATTGTTTCTCCTTCAAATGTGACGGCTTAGTTGTATGCCCTGTGTCCTTTAAATAATTGTTTCTCCTTCAAAGGTGAAGTTTTAGTTGTACGGCCTGGGCCCTTTAAATAATTGTTTCTCCTTCAAAGGTGAAACTTTAGTTGTATGCCCTGTGTCCTTTAAATAATTGTTTCTCCTTCAAAGGTGAAGTTTTAGTTGTATGGCCTGGGCCCTTTAAATAATTGTTTCTCCTTCAAATGTGAAATTTTGGTTGTATGCCCTGTGTCCTTTAAATAATTGTTTCTCCTTCAAAGGTGAAGGTTTAGTTGTACGCCCTGTTTCCTTTAAATAATTGTTTCTCCTTCAAAGGTGAAGGTTTAGTTGTACGCCCTGTTTCCTTTAAATAATTGTTTCTCCTTCAAAGGTGAAGGTTTAGTTGTACGCCCTGTTTCCTTTAAATAATTGTTTCTCCTTCAAAGGTGAAGTTTTAGTTGTATGTCCTGTGTCCTTTAAATAATTGTTTCTCCTTCAAATGTGAAATTTTGGTTGTATGCCCTGTGTCCTTTAAATAATTGTTTCTCCTTCAAAGGTGAAACTTTAGTTGTATGCCCTGTGCCCTTTAAATAATTGTTTCTCCTTCAAATGTTAAAGTTTAGTTGTATGCCCTGTCCTGTGTCCTTTAACTAATTGTTTCTCCTTCAAAGGTGAAAGTTTAGTTGTATGCCCTGCCCTGTGTCCTTTAAATAATTGTTTCTCCTTCAAAGGTGAAGTTTTAGTTTTATGCCCTGTGTCCTTTAAATAATTGTTTCTTCTTCAAAGGTGAAGGTTTAGTTGTATGCCCTGTGTCCTTTAAATAATTGTTTCTCCTTCAAAGGTGAAGCTTTATTTGTATGCCCTGTGTCGTTTAAATAATTGTTTCTCCTTCAAATGTGAAGGTTTATTTAGGTCTACACGTGTCTCTTGCTAGACTTTGGTTGTTGTAGAGCCCTCCACAAATCGGCATGGCGCTTCTAAGTATTTTGTGTTAATACTATCCCTTGTCGCTTCGTGCAGATCTTTTGACCAGTGTATTGTATTTCCATATAGTGCATCGAACCTGTTTTCCAATCACTGGAACGTAGCTTAATTATTCCATAAACTATCCTTTTACTTGCATTCTCTCACTCTGCAACAACCCAGCAGTCTTTGCCTATTCTCACACATGCACACGAAGAACAATCACGGGAACCATTCAAGTCAACCGTTCAAACACCACTGCAGAAATACGTGTTCTGTGTTCAACGCACATGTTTACACTGATACCATTTTATACTGTCAAACTGGATGTTGATAGGAATAAGTTCTTCAAACTTAAAGAAGGCAGTAGAACCAGAGGACACAAAGCAGCATTAGTTAAGGAGCAGTGTAGGTTGGACATGAGAAAGTACTCTTTCTTACAGAGGGTGATAAATGAATGGAACAAACTGCCAAATGATTGTGTTAATGCTAGTAGTGTGAATATGTTTAAAAATAGAATTGACAGGTATCTGATAAGGGCGGGCTACACATAGATGTGAAAATTGTTGGACTCTCGATAAGCCAATGGCTTCCTTGTCCGCTTGCCATCTGGAGCTTGTTGTTTGGGATGGCAATCTTGTTAAATCTTGTTAAATATAACTAGTCTGGTTCTTCTCACTCACTCACTCACGCACGCACACACACACAACGCAAACACACGCACGCACTCACTCAATTTAAAGCGAGATTGTTTTACCATCAAACCATAACAAAACACGACTTCGTTTAAATGCAATTTATTGTTAACTCTCCGGAGCGGCTGCTTTGTGATGTCCGAGTTAAAGGCCCGAGATCCCTTTGATCCAGGTGCGATAGGCTGACACTCTCGTGTACACTGATGGGTACTTGCCAGCACAACCAGAACGACCCCACGATGTTGCCCCAACCAACTGGTAAGTGGCGCCACTTTTACAAATCAACGGTCCGCCAGAATCACCCTGAAATCACAGTTAATTATTTTTTATTTTTTTAATGGTGTTTTTTTAACGCTAAATTGCGTAATAGAACTAGGCATCATGACGTAAAAAGGCATCGTGAATCGAATATAAAAATATCCATTCTACCACAGGACGAACAATTATTGGAACAAATTGTAAACTGACTGTATTAATGCAAGCCGAAGGAAGAGGTGGATCTGAAAAGGCTATACTCTCATGAAGCCAACACAACACACCACAAGACAAGCGCTTACATGGAACCCGCAGGGCAAATGGGAAACATGGAAGGCCAAGACACTACTGACGCACAGAAGTGGAAGATGGAAAATCCTGGAAACACAAGCCCAAAACCGGGGCCGGTGGAACGGAGTAATCAGTGGCATATGCTCCGCACAAGTCGTGTAACGTTTATCAGGAAGGAAGCGGCATGTGCCATAAGAAAATGGTGGAAGAATGGTGCTGGTTACAATTTGTCTAATTGCGCCAACTCGTAATCACTTCAGTGCGGGTAGATGTTCAAGAAAATGCAAGAAAAAATTATTATAGTTACTGCATGATGATAGTGTGTTCGTTGATTCCCGAGAACGACAAGTGTCACATCTAACGGTGTGCGGTTAAGTGCAGAAATACTACGTTGTGGGAACAATAGTAACCAGATTAAGTAGAGTTGTGCAGTTTTGTGTTAACGACAAAAACTACCATGATACGTACATTGCAGGCCGCTTTCTTCCAGCTGGCGTCGTACAGACACACTTGTTTCGGGGTGATCCGTTGATCCCACATCTTGCTGCATTTGTAAGTACTTATAAGGTCGACCTTAGCTTCTTGTAGCAGGTTTGGAAGTGGTCCCGATCCTGCAACCAAACGGACGTGTTACACTCACGACTGCGGCCATGAACGAGATCGTAGCAGTTACCACACTCCTGCCATCCTCGCCAATGATTATGGCCCAATCTCCTCGAATGTAACTCTCCCATCTTCCCACACTCATCTATTCCTTTTTCCTCCTTTCTCGCCTATCTCTTCTGCCCGCACCCTGTGTCTGTACAGTGTTTGTCTCTGTCTGCCTCTGTCTGTTTCTCTGTCTCTCTATCTCGCTGTCTCGCTGTCTGTCTGTCTCTGTCTCCTCTCTCCCCCTCTTCCATCCCTCCCCTCTATCCCCTCTCATCTGCTCTCTCTCTCTCTCTCCTTCCCTCTTCCCCTCTCCTCTCTCTCCTCTCCTCCCTCTCTTTCTCTCTCTCTCCATCTATCTCACTCTCTCCTCTTCTCTCCACTCT
>BSQZ01000024.1:4847500-4910000 GCA_033239005.1 Lamellibrachia satsuma
ATATATATATATATATATATATATATATATATATATATATATATATATATATATATATATATATATATATATATATATATATATATATATATATATATGCAGTAAATATATATATATATATATATATATATATATATATATATATATATATATATATATATATATATATATAGTTGACGTGCAGTTACACATGCAAATATATACATACATGTGTACATGAATACACGCACATGTGTGCATGTATGTATATATTTGTATGAGCATGACGTCAACTGGCCGCGTGATGGCAATTTCCGTACGAAACACAGCGCGTAAAAATAGCTGCTTCCTTATCAAGTGACACATACACCTACATGGAAGACAACGGATCAAAGCCTTATCTTATCTTTTCTTATCTTATCGTGATTCGGCGTAAATAAGGACTTTTTGCGTTGTCTTCAGATTGCCTTGATCATAATGTACACATTTCATGAAACCCCGCCATTTGTTATTTCTCCCATTCAGCGATCACGTGGCTTGTTTATCTAATTTTGGTTTTAATGTATGACATGAACGCTATAAGCGGTTCTGCTAAAACGCTGAAACAAGTTTTTATTTTTTGAGAACGCCGTTAGTGGATTTCAGAGAGGATCTTACGCGGACCTAACGTTTGAATTCTGTAGATATAATTCACTCATGTTGCAGTATGGTTAGGCACACGTCCAACAGTCCAGGAAACAATCTCGTCAGTCCCGAGAGATTACCGCGACACTATGCGGCCGGCCGCTGTTTGACACACGGCACGGTGCGGTTGTAAGCAGCACTGCATTCACACCACTTGGCCTTATTACAGGCTTTCGAGCAAACAGCTCATGAACAAATGAGTCAAACGGTCCCGCGACATGTTATGGCAGTTTGCTGTTCTATATCTCATCGCTCCCCTCTCTCTCCACTCTCCCCTCTCTATCCCCTCTCTCCCATCTCTCCCATCTCTCTCTCCCCTCTCTCCTCTCTCTCTCTCTGTCTCTCTCTCTCTCTCCTCTCTCCTCCCGTTCCCTCCCGCCCTCTCTTCTTACCTATCTCCCCTCCCCTCCCTCTCCTCTCCCTTTCCTCTCATTCCCCTCTATGCTCTACCCTTCCCCCTCTCCCCTCTCCGCCTGTTATCCTCCGCTCTCCCCTATCTTTCCGCTACCCCCCTCTCCCCTCTTTCTTCCCTCTTTCCCATCTCTCCCATCTCCCTCTCACCTCTCTCTCCCCTCTCTCCCATATCCCTCTCCCCTATCTCCCCTCTCTCCCTCCCTCCCTCCCTCCCCTCCCCTCTCCCCTCTCTCTCCCCTCTTTCCCCTCTCTCCCATCTCCTGTCCCTTCTCTCCCAACTCTCCCCCCTCTCACATATCTCTCCCTCCCTCCCCCTCCCCCTCTCCATTATCTCTCCTCTCTCTCTCCATCCGTTCTCTCCCGCTATCTCCTCTTACCTATCTCCCCTCCCTTCTCTCTCTCCTCTCCCTCCCCTCTCTCCCCTCTCACCCTCTCACTTATCTACCCTCCCTCACTTCTTTCCTCTTTCTCCCATCGATATCCTCTATCTATCCCCTCTTTCCTCTCCATCCACTCACCTATCTCCCCTCCCTCAGCTCTCCCTCCCCTCCCTCCCCTCTCTCCGCCCGCTCCTCCTCTCCCCATCTCCCCTTCCTCCCCTCCACCCCCTCTCTCTCTTCTCTCTCCCCTCTCTCTCTATTCTCTCCTCTCTCCCCTTTCTCTCTCCATTCTCCCTCTCTCCCCGCTCTCCTCTTTCTCCCCTCTCTCCCCTCACTCCCATATCTCCCCTCTCTCCCCTCACTCCCCTCTTCACATCTCTATTTTTGCCATAGGAAAGAAGTACTGGTATTCGTCCTGAACACGCCTTTTAAATTAACTCTTCATATTCCACGAGCACCTTTTCAAATCGAGACAGTTGTGAAAACACCAGTCGGATTGTTGTGCTTTCAAACACAAATTCATATTAAAGTAACATGACGTCATCCCTTGAAAACAACCTCGGTGTCACGTCAAATCCACCTCTATTCTCTGGGTATCGGCTCGTTTTCAACATTCTCCTGCAGTGTGGAAACGAACTGTTTCACTTACCGTGTGCCAGGCACATGACTATTACAAGAAGGATTTTCATTGTGCCCGAAGTCATCTTCTTCATACAGTAGTCAGTCAGATATCTGCGCTCTTTCTTATAAGCGCTCGAAACTCATTTCCCGGGTCAACCACTTCGTACTTATCAACAAGGGCTTGACCTGACACCCAGCACAACGTTATCTATGTATGATAGCAGTCACCTCCGGTTTACGATAAGCGGATAGGTCAACATATCAGTCACGAGAAGTACCTGGTCGTGCTGACCACACCACAGACAACATTCATACAACAGACTATTTTAGCATGATTAAAAAACATTTGTTTACTTTGCCATTTGAAATCTAACCGGTATTACATTTGCAGCATTTTTTTCCATCATTATCTCGAACTTCCGGTTTCTCTTTACATAACAATGACAACTCTTGCTGTAATTTTTTTTATAAATATTTCTTGTACATTTTTGCTCAACGTTTGTTTCGCGTTTCCTAATTTCAGTTATAGTTATGTTAAGTACTTTTTTATTATACATGTAGTTTTCTACATTTTCAGTATGTATATAATATATACATACTGGAAATGTAGAAAACTACATTACAAGGAACATATAGAGTATATTCCAGTTAAGGTATATTATAACTTTGCTGGAATATACTATATATATATATATATATATATATATGTATATATATATATATATATATATATATATATATATATATATATATACATACCGTATAACCCTTTTTTCACAGGTGTTCTTTCCTGGACCTTTTCATTTTGTTACACATATCTTAATAATGTCTTGAATGTCACTTTTTAAAAGGTTCCAGCATTATTGCCGTCAACAAGCCAAACTTGTAACGTGTACGTGTTGAAGATGTTTTCTTCACGTATACGTCCCAATGGTTCAGCAACTTCATACTTGTAGGTGGCAACAAGGCGATGGTTAAAATAAATGTTTCAGATAAATACATGCTTAAATATATTTGTCAGCTTAGATTTAGTATGACTGACATTTTATTTATTTTAGGCATTACTACCACTCATCTAAGTTCCCTTGTCTCGCAATGACACTAGAAAGGTTGAGTTATATGTCAACATTTTTACGCACGCACGCACGCACGCACGCACGCACGCACGCACGCACGCACGCACGCACGCACGCACGCACGCACGCACGCACGCACGCACGCACACACACACACACACACACACACACACACACACACACACACACACATATGGTTCGTACCGTAAAGCGGTACTATGATGTCAGCGGTACGATGACGTCACAATGTAAACATTCGACAGACTTGGTTTCTAGGCAAAAAGCCATGTAATGGATCTGATAATTGCGTGTGAAATGATGAAACGATGTGGTAAGTCACCCTGGGAAATATCACCTCTGTAAATGTCAAACTCTTGTTGATTTCATTACGGTTTACTTAGAGTTGGCATCTGCCGTATTTCTAGACGCATGACGCAGCCACAGCGCCACTCATCCGCGCTAGCCAGGGGTGGTCGTAGTACTACAGTCCGGTTTCCCACGCCACGTGCGGATGTACACTGAATCAATGTTGTATTTCGTCCCACTGGCTGTCTTGGTCGACGTGAATCTCGCCCGTTCGCGCCCAAACTTCAAAGATCGTTTCCAGGAAACGCATATCATTACCCGCCCAATTAGGGCCGATGGTTCCACTACCAGTTAATGTTGCGTTCCTCTAGGCGAGCCCCGTAAATCCCAGCGTTTCTGGGTACTGATGTAGACAGAGCCTCCTGGTGGCGAGAATGGTTCCATTCGGATCTAACAGCAGCTATAGTATCCGAACATCAATCCATTTTCTGTTCGCCACTGGTTGATGGCGAACGACAGTTTAGCACCAATTCATTTCCAGCCGCCCATTTCTTTTCTAACCAGCTGGTGTCCACTATACAATTGTTTCCCCACTGGCTTTGATAATTTCCGCTGTGATTCCACCCAGGCCAGGATTTGTGACTTGTTATTTTTAAGAGCCATATGACTTTCCTGACCTCCTTCCCCGTGGATTACTCCGTGGATTACTCCGATTACTATATTCTGAGCACGCTTAGACCGAGTTGGTGTGTTCGGTACTGCGAACTCCTGCCCATCTAGCTAGTTTGCGAAGCGTTCGTACCGTTCGAAGGACCTTGCGTGAATGTTTCGCATAGTAGAAAAATCATGTCACATTTCACAATACGACCTCCTTGCTGTATTTAAAATACAAATATTTGACCCAATCACTAATATATATTATATATGTATGTATGTATGTGCGCGCGCGCGCGTGCGTGCGTGCGTGCGTGCGTGCGTGCGTGCGTGTGTGTGTATCAAACTGCCATCGCTACAAGGATAAGAAGGGTTGCCGATAAGAACAATCCTCTCAAACTGGGCGCCTAGGGCGAATCCGAGTTTAAAGAGAGACCTGTCAGCTTCGACGATAATACCAATTACTATAACTACAGTTTTACAGTGAATGCACCTCGTATGGTTCAAGCAAATAATTAATTAATTAATTTCTAAGGGTGTGAAGAAGAGATGATTAGTAATTGTCATGAAAATAAAGCAGCTTGAATGCACCTACCTCGCATGGTTCAAGCAACCCACGCAGACAGGGATATTAATACGGGAGACACGACAACAACAACACAGTAGGAAACTATTTCGAGTTGTTAATCATTATGAACAATGCACAGTTAGCGTCAACACCTCTGGTTGTTTACCCCAGGACGGGCCCTGTCAGACATGACGAATATTGAAATATATTTGCTGATATTTATTCATTTTATCCGCAACAAAGGATATGGTGAGGCTTCCATAAAACTACAAATTACGGTGACATATCTATAATTAAAATAAGTAGCAAAATACCCATCCTTCGGAAGGAATAACTTGGTAGTTCGTAAGAGAATGTCACTAAAAAACGTTATCACAAAAATATCCATCTATACCTTGGTACTTGGTGGTGCTAGTCAATATCTTTCGAAATTGCGACGTAATACAGTTACAGCAATATCTATCGACGCCTTCCCTTGTATTACGTACATTGGGACAATCGAAGAAAGAACGCATGACGTTGTCTAATTGTACGTAATAGTTCGCATAGCTTTGCGGATAATTGTACGTAATAACCACAAAGAGTAATTCGATTGTTCGTAGAAAGGGTAATAGCGGGTGAATTTCAAAAAAGTAAAACTGAGACGACCGACCGTGGGTCGTAGATGAACCTCTGAAAGGTTGGCGCTCGAGATGAAAAGTGTCTAGCATGATATGGTCTATGGGGAGTAGCATGATATGGTCTAGGGGGAGTAGCATGATATGGTCTAGGGGAGTAGCATGATATACATACAAACACCTGATGGATCGTAGTCAGAGAGTAACTAAGAATAACAATACTAACACCATTTTTTACAGAGGGGGGCAAAACATTCTGCTGACTGATTTAGACCAGAAATCTTTACACTTACCAAAAATTCTACTATCACTGAACAATAATGATATATTTTTGTATAATTAATTGCCAAATATACTAGATGATCTACTTAACACAAATATACTAGATGATCTACTTAACACAAATAATAAACAATCTACTCGCCATAAAAGACCTACATTTTACACACATCTAGATCCACGGGCCCCTCTTGCTCCCCCCCCCCGGATGCCCATGGACTGGGTTGGTGTGTTCGGTGTAGTTATACTGAGAACCTCTGCCCATCTAGCTAGTTTCTCCTCGCGATAATAGTGTTCCATCTTTAGACATCCTCGCTATCTATGGGGTTGTAGTGTTACTACTCTAAGCTTGGCAGACGTTAGTTTATCCCACATCATGTGTGGATGTGCGCTGAATCATTTGTACTTCGTCCCACTTATTTATGGTAACTAGACACGCCCGTGTCCAACCTCAAAGAGCGATTCCAGGAAATGCCCATCGTGCTGTTGTGTCTCTTCTGTTACAGGACCTTTCCCTTCCAAAATCAGTCCCCAAGAGTGGTCGCTCACCCAAGAGTGGTCGCTCACCCAAGATTAGTCGCTCATCCAAGAGTGGTCGCTCACCCAAGAGTGGTCGCTCACCCAAGAGTGGTCGCTCACCCAAGAGTAGACGCTCATCCAAGAGTCCTTTTCTTCAAGAATCTCCGATATCGAAGGATTGATGAATTTGTCTTCACCGCATCTTTCGTTTTATCCCAACACCCGTTGATCCTGGGATAGGATAGGTTGTTGTTCAAGACTGCTTGGAATTCAAATATTGTCACTGGGTTCTGGGGCTTGATGATGTCGAATGTCTTTGTCGTGTTGATTTCTTATTTGCCTCTTAAACTTGATTTTGATATTTGCTGTAACCAAGCGGTGTTCATTACTGATGTCTGCTAAATAGTGGAGTGAGGCACAGTAGCTCAGCGCTTGGAGCGCCGGACTGTCAATCGAGAGGACGGTGGTTAGAGCGTCGGATTGTCAGTCGAGAGGACGGTGGTTAGAGCGCCGGACTGTCAGTCGAGAGGACGTTAGTTAGAGTTAGTCGAGAGGACGGTGGTTAGCGCGCCGGACTGCCAGTCGAGGGGACGGTGGTTAGAGCGTCGGACTTTCAGTCGAGAGGACAGTGGTTAGAGCATCCGACTTTCAGTCGAGAGTACGGTGGTTAGAGCGCCGGAATGTCAGTCGAGTGAACGGTTGTTAGAGCATCGAACTGTCAGTCGAGAGGACGGTGGTTAGAGCGCCGGACTGTATGTCGGGAGGACGGTGGTTTGAGTGCCGGACTGTCAGTCGAGAGGATGGTGGTTAGAGCGCCCGACTGTCAGTCGAGAGGACGGTTGTTAGAGAGCCGGACTGTCAGTCGAGATGATTGTGTTTAGAGACCCGGACTGTCAGTCCAGAGGACCGGGGTTCGAATCCACCACGCAGTTGTTTCTAAGCTTCGCCAATTTCGTTCATTCCACGTTGTTTGTGTCTTTCGGAAGAGACACGAATATACGTTGATTTCTTCTACTTGGTGTCTATGCCAGAGGAAGTAAAAGATCCCGCACAGGAGGTAAATGTGTCACCTGGCGTGGACTCTGTCTCTCAACCATATGAATCACAACATCCATTACGCGGCTCGGTCGATTCTGTCAACTACCTCACTTAAGGACAATATTGGATGACAACACGTCTACAGTGCACCTGGATCTCCTGCAGACGTGGAGATCACCATCCTGGTCAAATAGCCAGAGGGTGTATCTGTGTGAAGAATCATCGTGCGAAAACCGCGTTGTCTTTTTGATATCTTTGTGCTCGAAGAGTATGGATCCAATCATGACGTTGCTCATTGCACACAACTGCAACAAACGGTTGCGATTCTCTGTGCGTTTCTCAAATGCATGTAAATCTGGAATGTGTTTAAACCCGACCAAACTCCAACGATTGTTGTCGATCATGTCGCCCATAACTTTGGTTATGTCATGGTGTGGAATCCTTGGGTCCATTCCGCATATGTACTGCTTACGTTTTTATGAAGGACTACCTCAGTTGCCCGGCGTTCCACGAGAGAAGTGTTGGTAGGGCAATGCCACTGGCCATGTTGGCTGCAACTTCATGCCCCTAAAGCAAAAACCACTGCCGGCTTCACGAAGCGTTCGTACCGTACGAAAGACCTTTCGTGGACATTTGGCATAGTAGAAAAATATGTCACATTTCATAATACGACCTCTTCGGTGTATTTAAAATACAAATATTTGACCACATCACTAATACTATATATATATATATATATATATATATATATATATATATATATATATATATATATATATATATATATATATATATATATATATATATATATATATATATATATATATATATATATATATATATATATATATATATATATATATATATATATATATATATATATATATATATATATATATATATATATATATATATATATATATATATATATATATATATATATATATATACATATATATATATATATATATATATATATATATATATATATATATATATATATATATATATATATATATATATATATATATATATATATATATATATATATATATATATATATATATATATATACATGCGGCGAGCTACCGTAAATAAATAGGTATATGCCCCTTAATAATACGGTAATTTCTAAGAGTGTGACGTAGATATGATTAGTAATTGTCATGAATATAAAGCAGCTTGAATGCACCTACCTCGTATGGTTCAAGCAACCCACGCAGACAGAGATATTAATACGGGAGACACGACAATAACAACACTGTAGGAAAATATTTCGAGTTATTAATCTTTATTAACAATGCACAGTTAGCGTCAACAACTCTGCGTTGTTTACCTGAGGTACCTGCCAGACTTGACGAATATTCAAATATATTTGCTGATATTTATTCATTTTATCTTCAACAAAGGGTTGGATGAAGCTTCCACAAAACCGTACAGATTGCGTTGACATATTTATAATCCAAATAAGTAGCAAAAATACCCATCCTAATAAAAGAATAATATCTTGGTAGTTCGTAAGAGACTGTCACTATGACAATATTAAAACCGTTATCACAGAAATATCTATCTATGCCTTGGTGCTTGTTGGTGCTAGTCAATATCTCTCGAAATTGCGACGTAACACTGGCAGTTATAGCAACATCTATCGACGCTTTTCCTTGTATTACGAACATTGGGACAATCGAAGAAAGAACGCATGACGTTGTCTAATTGTACGTAATAGTTCGCATAGCTTTGCGGATAATTGTACGTAATAACCACAAAGAGTAATTCGATTGTTCGTAGAAAGGGTAATAGCGGGTGAATTTCAAAAAAGTAAAACTGAGACGACCGACCGTGGGTCGTAGATGAACCTCTGAAAGGTTGGCGCCCGAGATGCAAAGCATTCTGTCAACTACCTCACATGAGGACAATATTGGATGACGACATGTCTACAGTGCACCTGGGTGTCATGTAGACATGGAGATCAACATCCTGGTCAAATAGCCAACCTGTGTATCTGTGTGAAGAATCATCGTGTGAAAACCGCGTTGTCTTTTTGATATCTTTGTGCTCGAAGAGTGTGGATCCAATCATGACGTTGCTCATTGCACAAAACTGCACCAAACGGTTGCGATTCTCTGTGCGTTTCTCAAATGCATGTGAATCTGGAATGTGTTCAAAACCCGACCAAACTCCAACGATTGTTGTCGATCATGTCACCCATAACTTTGGTTATGTCATGGTGTAGAATCCTTCGGTCCATTCCGCATATGTACTGCTTACGTTTTTATGAAGGACTACCTCAGTTGCCCGGCGTTCCACGGGAGAAGTGTTGATAGGGCAATGCCATTAGCCATGTTGGCTACAACTTCATGCCCAAAAACAAAAACAACTGCCGGTTTCACGAAGCGTTCGTACCGTACGAAAGACTTTTCGTGGACATTTGGCATAGTATAAAAATATGTCATATTTCATAATACGACCTCTTCGGTGTATTTAAAATTCAAATATTTGACCTCATCACTAATATATATATATATATATATATATATATATATATATATATATATATATATATATATATATATATATATATATATATATATATATATATATATATATATATATATATATATATGCGGGGAGCTATCGTAAATAAATACGTATATGCCCCTTAATAATACGATCATTTCTAAGGGTGAGACGTAGAGATGGTTAGGAAATGTCATGAAAATAAAGCAGCTTGAATGCACCTACCTCGTATGGTTCAAGCAACCCACGCAGACAGGGATATTATTACGGGAGACACGACAATAACAACACAGTTGGAAGCTATTTCGAGTTGTTATTCTCTATTAACAACGCACAGTTAGCGTCAACAACTCTGCGTTGTTTACCGCAGGACGTGCCCCGTCAGACCTGACGAATATTTAAAATATATTTGTTGATATTTATTCATTTTATCTGCAACAAAGGGTATGGATAAAGCTTCCATAAAACCGTACAGATTGCGTTGACATATTTATATTCAAAATAAGTAGCAAAAATACCCATCCTCCGGAAGGAATAACTTGGTAGTTCGTAAGAGACTGTCACTATGACAATATTAAAATCGTTATCTATGTGAAGAATCATCGTGTGAAAACCGCGTTGTCTTTTTGATATCTTTGTGCTCGAAGAGTGTGGATCTAATCAAGTCGTTGCTCATTGCACAAAACTGCAACAAACGGTTGCGATTCTCTGTGCGTTTGTCAAATGCATATGAATCTGGAATGTGTTCAAAACCCGACCAATCTCCAACGATTGTTGTCGATCTTGTCACCCATAACTATGATTATGTCGTGGTGAGGAACCCTGTCTACCAGGTCTTGAAGTTGGTCTTTGAAGCTGTCTTTTTCAAAGCCATCGAGGTTGTTGAGTGGGGCACATCACGGGGTGATGGTGATCTTGGACATTTCAGGATATGATCTGAAAGGTTGGCGCCCGACATGAAAAGCGTCTAGGGGGAGTAGCATGACATACAAACAAACACTTGCTGGGTCATAGTCAGATAGTAACTAAGAATAACAATACTAACACATTTTTTTTACAGATGAGGCCGAAACATTCTGCTGACTAATTTCGACCAGAAATCATTACACTTACCAAAAAGTCTACTATCAATGAACAATAATGATATAATTTTGTATTATATCATTATTAATTGCCAAATATACTAGCTGATCTACTTAACACAAATAATAAACAATCTACTCGCCATAAAAGACCTACATTTTACACACATCTAGAACCAGGGGGCCCCTTGCTCCCCCCCCCCGGACGCCCATGGACTGGGTTGGTGTGTTCATTGTAGTTATATTGAGAATCTCTGCCCATCTAACTAGTTTGTCCTCTTTCTCCTCGCGATAGTAGTGTTTCATCTATAGACATCCTCGCTATCTACGGGGTTGTAGTGTTACTACTCTACCCTTGGCAGACGTTAGTTTATCCCACATCGTGTGCGGATGTGCGCTGAATCATTTGTACTTCGTCCCACTTGTTGGGGTCGACGTGTTTCTGGTAACTAGACACGCCCGTGTCCAACCTCAAAGAGCGGTTCCAGGAAATGCCCATCGTGATGTTGTGTCTCTTTTGTTGCAGTATTTTTCTTTCCAAAATTAGTCCCCAAGAGAGGTCGCTCACCCAAGGGTGGTCGCCCACCCAAGAGTGGTCGCTCACCCAAGAGTGGTCGCTCACCCAAGAGTCCTTTTATTCAAGAATGTCCGATATCGAAGGATTGATTAATTTGTCTTCACCGCGTCTTTCGTTTTATCCCACCGCCCGTTGATCCTGGGATAGGATCTGCCAAGGCAGCAACAAGGTTGTTCAAGACTGCTTGGAATTCAAAATTTGTATCTGGGTTCTGGAGCTTGCTGATGTCTAATATCTTTGTTTGTTTTGCCTCCTCAACTTGGTTTTGATATTTGCTGTAGCCAAATGGTGTTCATTTCAGATGTCTGCTAAACAGTGGAGTGATGCACAGTAGCTCAGTGGTTAGAGCGCCGACTGTCAGTCGAAAGACGGTGGTTACAGCGTCGGACTGTCAATCGAGAGGGCGGTGGTTAGAGCGTCGGACTGTCTGTCGAGAGGACGGTGGTTAGAGCGTCGGACTGTCAATCGAGAGGACGGTGGTTAGAGCGTCGGAATGTCAATCGAGAGGACGGTGGTTAGAGTGTCGGACTGTCTGTCGAGAGGACGGTGGTTAGAGTGTCGGACTGTCTGTCGAGAGGACGGTGGTTAGAGCGTCGGACTGTCAATCGAGAGGACGGTGGTTAGAGCGTCGGACTGTCAATCGAGAGAACGGTGGTTAGAGCGTCGGACTATCAGACGAGAGGACGGTGGTTAGAGCGTCGGACTGTCAGACGAGAGGACGGTGGTTAGAGCGTCGGACTGTCAATCGAGAGGACAGTGGTTAGAGCGTCGGACTGTCAATCGAGAGGACGGTGGTTAGAGCGTCGGACTGTCAATCGAGAGGACGGTGGTTAGAGCGTCGGACTGTCAATCGAGAGGGCAGAGGTTAGAGCGTCGGACTGTCAATCGAGAGAACGGTGGTTAGAGCGTCGGACTGTCAATCGAGAGGACAGTGGTTAGAGCGTCGGACTGTCAATCGAGAGGACGGTGGTTAGAGCGTCGGACTGTCAATCGAGAGGACGGTGGTTAGAGCGTCGGACTGTCAATCGAGAGGACAGTGGTTAGAGCGTCGGACTGTCAATCGAGAGGACGGTGGTTAGAGCGTCGGACTGTCAATCGAGAGGACGGTGGTTAAAGCGTCGGTCTGTCAATCGAGAGAACGATGGTTAGAGCGTCGGACTATCAGACGAGAGGACGGTGGTTAGAGCGTCGGACTGTCAGACGAGAGGACGGTGGTTAGAGCGTCGGACTGTCAGACGAGAGGACGGTGGTTAGAGCGTCGGACTGTCAGTCGGGAGGACGGTGGTTAGAGCGCCGTACTATCTGTTGGGATGACGGTGGTTAGAGTGCCGGACTGTCAGTCGAGAGGACGGTTGTTAGAGAGCCGGACTGTCAGTCGAGAGGATTGTGGTTAGAGAGGACCGGGTTTCGAATCGACCACGCAGTTGTTTCTAAGCTTCGCCAACTTCGTTCATTCCACGTTGTTTGTGTCTTTCGGAAGGGACACGAATAGACGTTGATTTCTTCTACTTGGTGTCTGTGCCAGGGGAAGTAAAAGTTCCCGCACTGGAGGTAACTGTGTCACCTGGCGTGGACTCCGTCTCTCAACCATATGAATCACAACATCCATTACGCGGCTCGATCGATTTTGTCAACTACCTCACATGAGGACATTATTGGATGACAACATGTCTACAGTGCACCTGGATGTCCTGTAGACATGGAGATCACCATCCTGGTCAAATAGCCAGAGGGTGTCTCAAGTCTCAAGTGGTTATACTCCAAACTTGGGCTAACGCAGGAGTTTGTTGTGGACTGTGCGCATGCGTTGTGGGTGGTACATACAACTAAAAGACTAGTATTTTTAATGTTGCTGAAAGGGTTTTTATCTGATAGTTTTATTTATTTTATGTATAGGATGTTAGGTGAACATTTTTAATAGGTTGGTAATGTGTATGGATAATGTCGCTGTATTGCCACATGCACATATAAACAGTCTCCATACCCACACCATGGATAAGTTTACGCGAAGCACTGTGTTTTAAAGGCAGTTTAGGTGAGGAGGTGTGGTGAAAGGGAGTTCCATGATAGCTTCTTGAAATGATTTTGGGTTTTTTATGCTGGTATTTTTTGGTGGAATCATATTCCATATGCGAATGGCTCGGGGATAAAATGAAAAGACCATTGCATTTATACGACACCTGGGGGCTACGTATTGACCACGGGTTCGAGAGCAGGTTAGTAGGCCTGCGGGGGGGGGGGTGATCTCAATAATGTTATTTAGGATTTTGTAGAAGGTTGTGGCTTGTTTAATAATACGTCTTCGTTCAAGGGTTGGCCATCCAAGGGCAGTAATTAGATCTGCTGGATTTGTGTTCCGTCTGTAATAATTTTTAACAATTCTTGCAGCAGAGTACTCTTTCAAGCCTTTTAACTTGTGAAATGGTGTGAGGATTCCGTATGGGTGACGAGTATTCGAGTTTTGGCCGGATTAGCATGTTGTAGGCTGTTTGTTTAACTTCGGGTTTGCATGGGCCAAGAGTTCGTTTAATCATGCCTAAAACTTTCGAAGATTTTGAAGTTATGTTAGTGACGTGATTTGTCCAGGTTAATTTGGAATCCAATTTTACTCCGAGATATGAGTGGATAATGGCTGGCCAAAAAGCGAGTACTTGTGTGGGCTGGGTTTAGTTTTGTTTATTATTGGAAGATGGACACATTTAGATACATTAAATTCCATTTGCCATTTGTCTGACTATGTTTGGAGTTGGTTTAGGTCAGTTTGGAGAATTTCGTGGTTGGTTTTGGAAGAAATCTTACGATATATAATACTGTCATATGCAAAAAGGCGTATAGAAGATTTGATGATGTTCCCATCTATGTCATTTATGTAGAGTAAGAAGAGGACAGGTCCTAGAACTGAACATGTGGGACAGTAGATGTGACATCTGTGATGTCCGACAGGGCACCGTTAACTGAGACTCTCTGCTTGCGGTTGGATAGAAAAGATTTGATCCAATTTTGAGTGTTTCCAGTGATTCCGTAGGAGGTAATTTTTTATAGAAGACGTAGGTGAGGCACTTTGTCAAAGGCTTTGGCAAAGTCAAGCAGGACTGCGTCAATTTGGGTCTTGTTGTCCATAGCAGTCATCCAGTCGTGGACTATCTCAATGGGTTGAGATTCACAAGACAGTCCCGACTGGAATCCGTGTTGGAAGTGGAGAATAGTGTTATGCTTGTGCAGGTGTTTCCACATATTGCTTAGGATGATATGTCCCATTACTTTACAGAGGATGCAGGTTAGTGATATGGGTCTGTAGTTTGCAGGGTCAGATTTGTGGCTCTTTTTGTTTATGGGGGTTACTAATGCTTGTAGCCAGTCGTTAGGAAGTTTACCTGTGTTGTATGATTGCTGGGAAATTTGGATGATGATGGGAGCTATCTGCTTTGCAGTTTCTTTAAGGACTCTGGCTGGGAGTTCATCTGGGCCTGTAGCTTTGTTCTGGTTTAGATTTTCAAGCTGCTTTATTACGTCATCTGTGCCAATTTCGAGAAGAGGGATGTTGGGGTAATTAGAGGGGGCTATTTGGGGTAATTAAAGGGGAATATATAAATTAGGATGGGATGCTTTTCTTGGGTAAATACTTTTTGTAAGATTTTGCTAATGCTTTAGTAGCTTGCTTTCGGAGTTCCTTAAAATTTTCCCAGTCACTGTTTAGTCCTGTTTGCCTTGCCTTTTTTTGGCTTTTGTTACGTCTTCTCTGCATTCTAATTAGTTCACGTGTTATCCAGGGGAGGTGGGTTTTAGCTTTGGTGTATCGTCTTGGTATGTTAATGTTAATTAAGGTAGTCAAACGTTCGCGGAAGAAGGTCAAGTTTATGTCTATATCCTGTGAGTTGGGGTCCATGTCGAAGTACTCACGATTTAGTTTGTCTATGTCGTCTTTGAGTTTGTCCCAGTCTGCTGATTTGTAAATATAAACTTTGTGGGGGGATTCTTGTTGCGAACTGGGTTTAAGTTGACATTGAAGGTCAAGGATTCGTGATCGCTCATAACAGGAGTGGTATGGGTGTTGATGATGATAGAGGGATTTGAAGTGAGTATGAGGTCAAGAATGTTACCAGAAGCGATGCGTGTGGGGTCGTTTACCATGTTTTGCAGCCCAAAGTTGTTAGTTATTTCTAGTAGTTTTTTATGCTTGCTAGCAGTGCTGTTATTAGTGGTCTGGTGATTTGTCAAGTTGATATCAGGGAGGTTAAAATATCCAGCTATGACTACATTAGGGGAGTTTTTGTGATCTATATAGTTTAGTTAGGGAGTCATGGAGAGCTTCAAGTGATTGGAGGTGGTCATTTGAGGGTCGATAATAAGATGCAAAGTATATGCTTTTGTTTCGCGCAAAGTGAATTTTTGTCCAAACTATTTCACAATTAGAGTTTCCATTTTGGAGGGGTTCAGCTACAATGTTGTCACGGAAGGCTATAAGGACTCCTCCGCCGTGGACATTCCTGTCCTTTCTGATGGCCTCATAGTTGGGTGGTAGGAAAGAGTATGTAGCATAGTTTGAATCTAATTTAGTTTCAACTAGAAATATGATGTCTGGGTTATTAAATTGAATAGTTGCCTTTAGTTTGATTGCTTTTTCTATGCTCTTAACGCTGTTGGTGTTTATCAAAATTCCTTTAAGTGTGTTTCCCGGGGTTTTCTTGTGACGTTCGGGGGTTGAGGTGTTTTGGGGGTTGGGGCGAAAATTAAGCCTGCATTTTGTGATGTGTGGAGTGTTGGGGTACTAAGCATAGAGCTGTCAGACCAGGTGTTGGTAGAATTGGATTGCTCATTTCTAGATGGAGAAGGGGTAACATTTGGAATTCCACAATGTCAACGGTCGCAGAGCCAGGAGGCTCTTTTGTTAATCAAGGAGTTGTAGGATGATGGGGATGTACCAATACAATGTATGTGGTGCCACTGATTACATTCTTCGCATAGCCTTGTCTCGGCTTCTGACAGGTTGATGACAACTTCCACAAGGACAAATTGGGCGCCCAATACGCTTTGTATACAATTGTAGGTATTTACGAACTACTACTAGTTACGTCTACGTCAAACGTCCACATAATTTCCTTCGCAAGATACCCCCGTGTGGAATTTCGAGTTGCTTAAATGCACGGACTAACCCGATGGGCCCATGAGCACGACTACAACATGTCAGCCACGTACACGCGAAACTGACGGAGATATGAGGGAACAAACAGACACAGGCACAAACTGTTTCATAGTGCTGATGATGACGACACCACCACGATGAATGTGTTCGTGTCTTCTGTAAAACTGTATGATCTTGTTGTCCGATTTGAATTTTCACGAGTCAGTCAAACAAACACCCCTGAGACCAAGTATGTTGACCTTGCGGTTATCCATCTCTTTAAACACACATGCGAAAGCGCAAGCAAAATCAGTACTGAGGTATAAAAAGAAAAATTGCGTTAGTATTGTCATTTTTAATTACTATCTTACTATGATCCAGCAAGTGTTTGTATGTATGTTACGCTACTCCTCCTAGACGCTTTGCATCTCGGGCGTCAAACTTTAAGGGTTTATCTACGACCCCATGGTCGGTCGTCTCAGTTCTGTTTTTTCCGAAATTCACCCCGAATTACTTCTTCATAGTTATTACGTACAATTGTCCGAAACGCTATGCGAACATGCGTCTTTTCTTCGATTGTCCCAATGTACGTAATACAAGAGCAAGGAGTCGATAGGTGTTGCTATAACTTGTTGTTACATCGCAATCTCGAGAGATATTGACTAGCACCACCAAGTACCAAGGCATAGGTGGATATTTACGTGATAAGGTTTTTTGAATATTGTTATCGTGACAGTCTTACGAACTTCCATGTTATTCCTTCCGGAGGATGGGTATTTTTGCTAGCCATTTTAATTATAAATATGTAATTTGCACGGTTTTATGGAAGCCTCACCCATGCGCTTTGTTACGGATAGAAAGAATAAATATCAGTAAGCGTATCTCAATATTCGTCAGGTCTGGCAGAACACAACATGTGGTAAACAACGCAGAGATGTTGACACTAACTTTGTATTGTTAATAATAATTAACAACTGGCGAACTAATTGCCTACTGCGTTGTTATTGTCATATCTCGGCCTGCATGGGGTTCAGCGGTGACTCCCTGTTAGTGTCCCCTGGACATCAAGACAATGGTGCAGCTGTACAGAATAATTAAGCTGCCTGAGCTTTGATTTCACTGATATGGTTCTGGTTTAATAGCAATTGACATATATTGCTAAGTTTACTATATAAACCAAAATTTGCATGCATGATATTTAATGTATTTCTCAGTTTTTCCTGGTAAATACCAGTATTCCATGTGTTGTTCCATTTTGATAAAGTGAACAATTCAGTAAATTCATATCACTTGACAAACTTAAATTCCAATTCAACTGATTTTTAATGTTTCAATTCCAATTCATACAATGTTTATCTCAATTCCAATTCATTCCAGAATTGAGCCCAGGTCTGATATCTGTATTTATATCCTGCTGATGCTTAATGGCAGAACCCTGAGCTCGTTTGCTACAGGAACATTCTAGAATAAAATATGGTAAATAGGTGTGTGGGGCTGTTAGCCTGCTAATGCTGGTAACCTAAGCAAATCCAAACATTACAGAATAATCCCATGAGGGTTTATCTAAGAAACAGTATACTAATTTATTACAGAATGATCTTGAATTAGCCAAGATAAATGACATATTGCTTAAAAAATTTATTGATTTGTAATATGTTGCAAAAATCAATGTGTTACAATTCTAATTCATATTATTTTCCAACACTTTGTATTATATTACAGTAACACTGACATCTTAGGAGCATGTATTTCCTCAGCATTGGCTTCAAGGTTAAGCTGTAAAATTAGCAATATGGAGAGGACATTTCTATAATTCACAATACATAATTATGATATGAGGTATATGCTAATTATTCTTAAATAAATTACAGTACTGATCAAAACAATACAATACAATGAGGAAAATATATTGCGCCAAAATACTCGAGAACCAGAGCTCGGCAGCGAGTTAAAACCAAAAGATTAGATCTCAAATCGGTTTATAATGTTTAAGTCATCAACAGTTGAATGAGGATCTAAGGCGAATAAGCGAGGATAACAAATTATGACGGAATGTTATTACAATATTTCAGTTGGAGTCCCTTGCCCCACAGACGACGTCGAGTTGCTGTCTTTGGGAAAATAAACATTTCCTGATTCCTGGCTGAAAGCTATGTGCGCTATGTTAGAACATACAACAACAACAACAACAACAACAACAACAACAACAACAACAACAACAACAACAACAGCAGCAACAACAACAGCAGCAACAGCAGCAACAACAACAGCAGCAGCAGCAGCAGCAGCAGCAGCAGCAGCAGCAGCAACAACAACAACAACAGCAGCAGCAGCACCACCAACAACAACAGCAGCAGCAGCAGCAACAACAACAGCAGCAGCAACAACAACATCAACAACAGCAGCAACAACAACAGCAGCAGCAACAACAACAACAGCAACAGCAACATTAACGTAGGATACTTTTTAATCTACGTCTGACTATTTTAAGGTATGTTACATTGGATGTTGAAAAGTACAGTTGTAGTGTATCACAATATTCGTCGTTTGTTGCTACTATTGTGTTTCAGTGCAACAGAGCATGTATTCTTTTCGTTCATTTGCTCTAAAAGGTTTTTTCTCGTGCCAAGTTGTTAAATATGGAGGATTGTCTCTGAGTGGTGGCGTTCTGGCGGTTATAACAGTGCAGTTAGTTCTTGGTCAACAGTTAATTACTGCTATAAGCCGGCTCGATAATGTTAAAATACTGCCAATTAATTATAAGAGAACATTGGAAACGTCATATATTGTCATATAATACAAGGTGCCGTATTGTTGGACTAATGAGACAAATACATTAATGTAACTCAATTCGTCAATGCATCAGAACATTATTATAGAACATTACGCAGTACCAAATAACAAACAAACACACATGTATAATATTATATGCAGTGGCTACAGTTCTACCTGTACACAGCGCCCCCATACTTCCACACTGAGCTGTCCTCGAACAGTGTCTTGCATAGTAAGCACTTGCTGTTGCTACTCTCATCGTGATCGTAATAATAATAATAGTCTTACTATGATCGACCTTGAGTATGTTTACATGTTTGTAAGTCTGTATGTTTGTATGCTATGCTATGCTATTCCTTTTAGACATTTTGCACTTCAGAGTTCTTATATATGTATGTGTGTTACTGATCCAAATAAGATTTATTTGTGTTCTAACACGTCTTGTTGTTAAACTCATTTGATGGCTCAATCTCACATAAAACACACACCTTCATTGCCAATGCCAATGGCAGATTGTGAGAGAATTTATATGCAGTAGTAAGTATGTTACTATCTAGCATCTACAAATAATGGAGAATAACCATGCCAAAATCCCAGTTCTTGCATAAATAGTTTTTGGTTATTAGTATTTTAAGCAGAACAAGAAATATTCATGATATCCGAAAGTATGTAGAATAAAAACTCTTGTTTGTATAGTTGCATGTCCCAAATTCGTGGCTATGCGGTTTTTTATCGTTCTGTAACTAGCAGTTGGTCATTGGGGTCAGTGTTTATATATTGCTAAACTGACAGTTGCAGTTGTGGGCATCGTATCACAACAAAATATGGATTTATTTATGAGAATAATAGTCGGATAGTTGCGCTAACCTTTCATATGGGAACAAAACAAAAGGTGCACGAGTCGAAGACGAAGTTAGGAAACTCGAGTATATATTTTATAAAAATAATACTTAGAATGTTAACCATAACTCTTTGTTTCTGCATTGTACATCATTTCAGTACACTTCAGCTGGAAGTTTTGGTCTAGTTTATACCACAGCACTGATCTACAATACGATGTCTAAATCTAAGTCTACGGTGCCGTCGATGGTTTCGTGTAGTTTTGTTTACTATAGGCTGTAGCTGTAGGCATAGACAGTGCGCACTTAAAACTCTTTTTTTCTGATGCACTGATCCCATTGGCAACTAAAATTGGGCAGCTAATCATTCAACAACAGAGTTACATACACTTGCTGTAGATTTATTATTTTTATTCAACCATAATTTCAACGTACTATAGATAGGGAGACCACTAACCGATTGAACCTGCGAGATCGGTGTTTTCCTATTTCATCGACCCGGCCCCGATCGTGTCTGATTCTCAGAACGAGGCAGCTATGTGTTATCTGGGTTGTTAGATCACGCTAAAATGCTCTAGACCTATCAGGTAGTTTTATTATCGCGATATATCCATCCAGATAATACACGGTTGCCTCGTTCTGAGAATCCTATGTTGAACATACTTTTGTGAATGTCGAGTGGATGTCACCACGGCTAGCCGTTGTATAAGTTACTATGACGGCAAGTTTTACGTCGTAAATTCAAGAAGCCATCAATATATTGACTGGCAGCACCATGTGCCAAGGCATTGATGGGTATTTCTGTGATAATGTTGTGTATCTTGACATTTTACAGGATGTACGAAGTACCAAGTTATCCCGTCCGGAGGCTAGGAATTTTTGCTAATAATAATTCAATACAATTCTTTAATTCATACACAAATACACATATACTGATACATATATAGGCCCATATAGTCATGGACAACAGTTAAAAAATATTGTAAAACAAATAAACATAAAACATACATACATTATGATTACGCAAGGTCATTATGTACATAAAATGACTTTACGCATGTCTCCTTATCCTAGATTTCCATTTGATATCAATACCAAGTACCGCAATTATCAGTGAGTTTCTAGATGTATCTAAACGTGTCATGAATTTATATACAAGGTTGCGTGTGACTGCCATACAGTCTGGAGTGAATCTCTCCGCAAATATACCTGACGCACTACAGTATTTGGGTAGTCTGAGTAATCGTCTAAACACATTATTGTAACATACATGTAATCTGTGGATGCTATATACCATAGTTGAACTGTATACATAGATGAGCAAACTGTACTAAGCAGCTTGATCTTGACATCATTTGTACACATATAAAATGTCCTAATTAACAATTAACATACAATTGACGACGTTGACACTTTATATCTTTGTCATCCTTAGAGTCATAAGCATATAATATGACCTAGATATATTACACTATTCACCTCTTTGATATCCTCTCCATTTATCTTAAATGCAAGGTGGCATACGCTTTTCATACTTTCCTCTACTTATGAATATTGCACTTTCCTTATGATTAAATTTCATTTCATGGTTTAGACCATACGTTTCACATACAGATAACAACTCTCTCAAACCTACGCTAAAGGGGAGAATACAACCAGGTCATCTGTATACATGAGATAAGTAACATTCATGTCATCGATACAACAGCAAGTACGACATTTTGTTACTGCAGTACTTAAATCATCAATACATACATTAAATATATAATAACAATAATGCATATATGTACATGCACATGGTTCCAATAGTAACATATTAACTATAACATATAATATATCAATTATCAATCTATGACGCGAAGCAGTATACAAATAATTTTCCTTGTTAAAATAATATATTATGGATTAATCAAGTTTTCAACTTGGCAAAAGTGTTTAGAAACTTGGTTGAAAGCACGCTAGATTTTTTTATCTAAGCTCATAGCAATTACTTACTTACTTACTTACTTACTTACTTATTCTCTTCGCAATCTAGTTGGTGCATAAGGCCACAAGCTCAAAGCAATCAACTTTACATGTGAGACTTCGTACGCGTCCCACTGATGTGGTTAATGTAGACTCAGTGGTCACAGCTTCTGCAGCAATGAAATGTTGATCTCCTGGATCACGTTTCATTTTCCTAGACACCGGCTCCATCCAATTCCCAATCCTGCCTAGATGGTCCCATTGGATCCACCGACATTAGCAATCTGTCGTAGTACAGCCAAGCATAACCGGATATGCCTTCTGTTTGGACAATTCATCACAGATTCAGACTTCACAGTGAAACTTGCAATGAATGTTGGTCCAAAAATGGTGATCGGCACCGACAAATGAAAGTCAGTTCTTTCGTCGATTTTAATAAAAGTATGCAGTTTTTTTATTAAACTGACTGCGCATATTAGTTAAGTTATTCACACAAGTTTGAACATCAACGAATCTGATTCACGATGGGCTAAGTAAATTATAAATGTACCTTCGGCCAAGAGGCTATGTCAGATGTCCATGACACTGACACATCGATAGGCTCTTGTTGTGTCATGTGTGCTTGGCATGAACTGACCAATAATAACATCATCATGACAGAAGTGGTAGTTCCGCTAAAATTCCTTCTCATCGTGTTAAGGAGAATGTCAACAATTGCCACGCAGCTAGTTGAGGGATTCATATATTTAAATATCCACACTCTCTGAATGTGTCGATCTATAATAATAAAGTTTATTTCAACAACATCAACAGTGAACATACAAACACAATTGAATTTTAAACATCAATAGTACAAGTTCAAAAAGGGTAAGAAGAAGAAGCGTAATGCTTATGTTGCTTTCCCTATTTTAGCTTAGCTTAGTATCACTTATAAGTGATACTAAGCTACTTAGATCTCTAAGTACATCTAAATTAGTAATGTTATAAGCACTTCATGTTTGAATTTGTATTACTGTAGTATATTCGCCGTCAAACACTGTATGAAATTTTTTTACATATCAATTAATTATCCTGCGTAAATCGTCGTATTTCACCTTCAAATGTATGTTTAGTTTATATATCAATTTACGAGATTTTATAAACACTAAAACATTCCGGGTTAAAAAGTCCTGTAAAACTATCGTTCAATTATCCAATGAAAATCGCAGTACCTTCCCTTTAAAACGTGTGTAAACAGTTTTGTATTCCCACTACAAGATATCTGACGCCCACACGTTCATGTCTGCCATTGTTATACCAATCGACAATCTGACTGGGAGTGGTAAAAAGTGTCGTCTTGCCGGACAGATGGATTGCGGGTAGCATTGTCTCTAACGGAGGTGTAAAGGTAACGTATATGCCACGAATATAGGAATTAATTAAGCTGCAAAAAGCCCTCGCTGGCAGAAAATAGAAAGAAAATGGAAATACGTTCATTGAGATTTACTTGCGCCAGTTATATCCATGGTGAAGGCAGATGCGGACCCAGAGGGGGCATGGGGACGCACACGCTCCCCCCCCCCGTTTTGCTTGAAAACATCATTTTTGGGCTTTACTTTTTGGGCTTTACTCTTTCTCTCTCTCCCCCTCCACTTTCCCCTCACTATCCATCCTCTCCCTCCACTCCCCTTCTACATCTCCCTCGCCCTAAAACTCTCCCTCCACCCACCTCTCTCTCTCTCTCTCTCTCTTCTTCTTCTTCTTGTGTCTGGAGAGGTTTAGTTTGATCTTCGCTAGAACTAAATGGGGGTCACTTCCAACACCTGCAAGTCTCATGACACAAGTAGGATCTTCTATTTTGTCCGGTTATTGCTATGGGGTCAGTTTGATTCTGATCTCTGTTGTGTTGCAATGTCCATGAATATGTATATGCTTAAATTTGGTGCAGCCAACTCCTTCTTGTCCCATCACTCTTTCACATCCACAATTTGATTAATCTACTTTTGAATTTGCATCTTCCATAACGATGATCAAGCATTGGTGTTGCGTCTATCTTCTGATAAAGTTGTTGATAAAGGGTCTTTTTCTTCACCATACTTGTGCTACATACTTGTGCAGGCCCTAACTGTTGTTTTTACAATGAAACCCATTTAGACGAATGTTGCATTGCACCAGAACTGTTACGCCCGGTATATATATATATATATATATATATATATATATATATATATATATATATATATATATATATATATATATATATATATATATATATATATATATATATATATATATATATATATATACATACTGTATAACCCTTTTTCACAGGTGTTCTTTCCTGGACCTTTTCATTTTGTTACACATATCTTAATAATGTCTTGAATGTCACTTTTTAAAAGGTTCCAGCATTATTGCCGTCAACAAGCCAAACTTGTAACGTGTACGTGTTGAAGATGTTTTCTTCACGTATACGTCCCAATGGTTCAGCAACTTCATACTTGTAGGTGGCAACAAGGCGATGGTTAAAATAAATGTTTCAGATAAATACATGCTTAAATATATTTGTCAGCTTAGATTTAGTATGACTGACATTTTATTTATTTTAGGCATTACTACCACTCATCTAAGTTCCCTTGTCTCGCAATGACACTAGAAAGGTTGAGTTATATGTCAACATTTTTACGCACGCACGCACGCACGCACGCACGCACGCACGCACGCACGCACGCACGCACGCACGCACGCACGCACACACACACACACACACACACACACATATGGTTCGTACCGTAAAGCGGTACTATGATGTCAGCGGTACGATGACGTCACAATGTAAACATTCGACAGACTTGGTTTCTAGGCAAAAAGCCATGTAATGGATCTGATAATTGCGTGTGAAATGATGAAACGATGTGGTAAGTCACCCTGGGAAATATCACCTCTGTAAATGTCAAACTCTTGTTGATTTCATTACGGTTTACTTAGAGTTGGCATCTGCCGTATTTCTAGACGCATGACGCAGCCACAGCGCCACTCATCCGCGCTAGCCAGGGGTGGTCGTAGTACTACAGTCCGGTTTCCCACGCCACGTGCGGATGTACACTGAATCAATGTTGTATTTCGTCCCACTGGCTGTCTTGGTCGACGTGAATCTCGCCCGTTCGCGCCCAAACTTCAAAGATCGTTTCCAGGAAACGCATATCATTACCCGCCCAATTAGGGCCGATGGTTCCACTACCAGTTAATGTTGCGTTCCTCTAGGCGAGCCCCGTAAATCCCAGCGTTTCTGGGTACTGATGTAGACAGAGCCCCCTGGTGGCGAGAATGGTTCCATTCGGATCTAACAGCAGCTATAGTATCCGAACATCAATCCATTTTCTGTTCGCCACTGGTTGATGGCGAACGACAGTTTAGCACCAATTCATTTCCAGCCGCCCATTTCTTTTCTAACCAGCTGGTGTCCACTATACAATTGTTTCCCCACTGGCTTTGATAATTTCCGCTGTGATTCCACCCAGGCCAGGATTTGTGACTTGTTATTTTTAAGAGCCATATGACTTTCCTGACCTCCTTCCCCGTGGATTACTCCGTGGATTACTCCGATTACTATATTCTGAGCACGCTTAGACCGAGTTGGTGTGTTCGGTACTGCGAACTCCTGCCCATCTAGCTAGTTTGCGAAGCGTTCGTACCGTTCGAAGGACCTTGCGTGAATGTTTCGCATAGTAGAAAAATCATGTCACATTTCACAATACGACCTCCTTGCTGTATTTAAAATACAAATATTTGACCCAATCACTAATATATATTATATATGTATGTATGTATGTGCGCGCGCGTGCGTGCGTGCGTGCGTGCGTGCGTGCGTGCGTGTGTGTGTATCAAACTGCCATCGCTACAAGGATAAGAAGGGTTGCCGATAAGAACAATCCTCTCAAACTGGGCGCCTAGGGCGAATCCGAGTTTAAAGAGAGACCTGTCAGCTTCGACGATAATACCAATTACTATAACTACAGTTTTACAGTGAATGCACCTCGTATGGTTCAAGCAAATAATTAATTAATTAATTTCTAAGGGTGTGAAGAAGAGATGATTAGTAATTGTCATGAAAATAAAGCAGCTTGAATGCACCTACCTCGCATGGTTCAAGCAACCCACGCAGACAGGGATATTAATACGGGAGACACGACAACAACAACACAGTAGGAAACTATTTCGAGTTGTTAATCATTATGAACAATGCACAGTTAGCGTCAACACCTCTGGTTGTTTACCCCAGGACGGGCCCTGTCAGACATGACGAATATTGAAATATATTTGCTGATATTTATTCATTTTATCCGCAACAAAGGATATGGGTGAGGCTTCCATAAAACTACAAATTACGGTGACATATCTATAATTAAAATAAGTAGCAAAAATACCCATCCTTCGGAAGGAATAACTTGGTAGTTCGTAAGAGAATGTCACTAAAAAACGTTATCACAAAAATATCCATCTATACCTTGGTACTTGGTGGTGCTAGTCAATATCTTTCGAAATTGCGACGTAATACAGTTACAGCAATATCTATCGACGCCTTCCCTTGTATTACGTACATTGGGACAATCGAAGAAAGAACGCATGACGTTGTCTAATTGTACGTAATAGTTCGCATAGCTTTGCGGATAATTGTACGTAATAACCACAAAGAGTAATTCGATTGTTCGTAGAAAGGGTAATAGCGGGTGAATTTCAAAAAAGTAAAACTGAGACGACCGACCGTGGGTCGTAGATGAACCTCTGAAAGGTTGGCGCTCGAGATGAAAAGTGTCTAGCATGATATGGTCTATGGGGAGTAGCATGTTATGGTCTAGGGGGAGTAGCATGATATGGTCTAGGGGAGTAGCATGATATACATACAAACACCTGATGGATCGTAGTCAGAGAGTAACTAAGAATAACAATACTAACACCATTTTTTTCAGAGGGGGCAAAACATTCTGCTGACTGATTTAGACCAGAAATCTTTACACTTACCAAAAATTCTACTATCACTGAACAATAATGATATATTTTTGTATAATTAATTGCCAAATATACTAGATGATCTACTTAACACAAATATACTAGATGATCTACTTAACACAAATAATAAACAATCTACTCGCCATAAAAGACCTACATTTTACACACATCTAGATCCACGGGCCCTCTTGCTCCCCCGGATGCCCATGGACTGGGTTGGTGTGTTCGGTGTAGTTATACTGAGAACCTCTGCCCATCTAGCTAGTTTCTCCTCGCGATAATAGTGTTCCATCTTTAGACATCCTCGCTATCTATGGGGTTGTAGTGTTACTACTCTAAGCTTGGCAGACGTTAGTTTATCCCACATCATGTGTGGATGTGCGCTGAATCATTTGTACTTCGTCCCACTTATTTATGGTAACTAGACACGCCCGTGTCCAACCTCAAAGAGCGATTCCAGGAAATGCCCATCGTGCTGTTGTGTCTCTTCTGTTACAGGACCTTTCCCTTCCAAAATCAGTCCCCAAGAGTGGTCGCTCACCCAAGAGTGGTCGCTCACCCAAGATTAGTCGCTCATCCAAGAGTGGTCGCTCACCCAAGAGTGGTCGCTCACCCAAGAGTGGTCGCTCACCCAAGAGTAGACGCTCATCCAAGAGTCCTTTTCTTCAAGAATCTCCGATATCGAAGGATTGATGAATTTGTCTTCACCGCATCTTTCGTTTTATCCCAACACCCGTTGATCCTGGGATAGGATAGGTTGTTGTTCAAGACTGCTTGGAATTCAAATATTGTCACTGGGTTCTGGGGCTTGATGATGTCGAATGTCTTTGTCGTGTTGATTTCTTATTTGCCTCTTAAACTTGATTTTGATATTTGCTGTAACCAAGCGGTGTTCATTACTGATGTCTGCTAAATAGTGGAGTGAGGCACAGTAGCTCAGCGCTTGGAGCGCCGGACTGTCAATCGAGAGGACGGTGGTTAGAGCGTCGGATTGTCAGTCGAGAGGACGGTGGTTAGAGCGCCGGACTGTCAGTCGAGAGGACGTTAGTTAGAGTTAGTCGAGAGGACGGTGGTTAGCGCGCCGGACTGCCAGTCGAGGGGACGGTGGTTAGAGCGTCGGACTTTCAGTCGAGAGGACAGTGGTTAGAGCATCCGACTTTCAGTCGAGAGTACGGTGGTTAGAGCGCCGGAATGTCAGTCGAGTGAACGGTTGTTAGAGCATCGAACTGTCAGTCGAGAGGACGGTGGTTAGAGCGCCGGACTGTATGTCGGGAGGACGGTGGTTTGAGTGCCGGACTGTCAGTCGAGAGGATGGTGGTTAGAGCGCCCGACTCTCAGTCGAGAGGACGGTTGTTAGAGAGCCGGACTGTCAGTCGAGATGATTGTGTTTAGAGACCCGGACTGTCAGTCCAGAGGACCGGGGTTCGAATCCACCACGCAGTTGTTTCTAAGCTTCGCCAATTTCGTTCATTCCACGTTGTTTGTGTCTTTCGGAAGAGACACGAATATACGTTGATTTCTTCTACTTGGTGTCTATGCCAGAGGAAGTAAAAGATCCCGCACAGGAGGTAAATGTGTCACCTGGCGTGGACTCTGTCTCTCAACCATATGAATCACAACATCCATTACGCGGCTCGGTCGATTCTGTCAACTACCTCACTTAAGGACAATATTGGATGACAACATGTCTACAGTGCACCTGGATCTCCTGCAGACGTGGAGATCACCATCCTGGTCAAATAGCCAGAGGGTGTATCTGTGTGAAGAATCATCGTGCGAAAACCGCGTTGTCTTTTTGATATCTTTGTGCTCGAAGAGTATGGATCCAATCATGACGTTGCTCATTGCACACAACTGCAACAAACGGTTGCGATTCTCTGTGCGTTTCTCAAATGCATGTAAATCTGGAATGTGTTTAAAACCCGACCAAACTCCAACGATTGTTGTCGATCATGTCGCCCATAACTTTGGTTATGTCATGGTGTGGAATCCTTGGGTCCATTCCGCATATGTACTGCTTACGTTTTTATGAAGGACTACCTCAGTTGCCCGGCGTTCCACGAGAGAAGTGTTGGTAGGGCAATGCCACTGGCCATGTTGGCTGCAACTTCATGCCCCTAAAGCAAAAACCACTGCCGGCTTCACGAAGCGTTCGTACCGTACGAAAGACCTTTCGTGGACATTTGGCATAGTAGAAAAAATATGTCACATTTCATAATACGACCTCTTCGGTGTATTTAAAATACAAATATTTGACCACATCACTAATACTATATATATATATATATATATATATATATATATATATATATATATATATATATATATATATACGTATATATAGATATATATATATATATATATATATATATATATATATATATATATATATATATATATATATATATATATATATATATATATATATATATATATATATATATATATATATATATATATATATATATATATATATATATATATACATATATATATATATATATACATATATATATATATATACATATATATATATATATATATATATATATATATATATATATATATATATATATATATATATATATATATATATATATATATATATATATATATATATATATATACATGCGGCGAGCTACCGTAAATAAATAGGTATATGCCCCTTAATAATACGGTAATTTCTAAGAGTGTGACGTAGATATGATTAGTAATTGTCATGAATATAAAGCAGCTTGAATGCACCTACCTCGTATGGTTCAAGCAACCCACGCAGACAGAGATATTAATACGGGAGACACGACAATAACAACACTGTAGGAAAATATTTCGAGTTATTAATCTTTATTAACAATGCACAGTTAGCGTCAACAACTCTGCGTTGTTTACCTGAGGTACCTGCCAGACTTGACGAATATTCAAATATATTTGCTGATATTTATTCATTTTATCTTCAACAAAGGGTTGGATGAAGCTTCCACAAAACCGTACAGATTGCGTTGACATATTTATAATCCAAATAAGTAGCAAAAATACCCATCCTAATAAAAGAATAATATCTTGGTAGTTCGTAAGAGACTGTCACTATGACAATATTAAAACCGTTATCACAGAAATATCTATCTATGCCTTGGTGCTTGTTGGTGCTAGTCAATATCTCTCGAAATTGCGACGTAACACTGGCAGTTATAGCAACATCTATCGACGCTTTTCCTTGTATTACGAACATTGGGACAATCGAAGAAAGAACGCATGACGTTGTCTAATTGTACGTAATAGTTCGCATAGCTTTGCGGATAATTGTACGTAATAACCACAAAGAGTAATTCGATTGTTCGTAGAAAGGGTAATAGCGGGTGAATTTCAAAAAAGTAAAACTGAGACGACCGACCGTGGGTCGTAGATGAACCTCTGAAAGGTTGGCGCCCGAGATGCAAAGCATTCTGTCAACTACCTCACATGAGGACAATATTGGATGACGACATGTCTACAGTGCACCTGGGTGTCATGTAGACATGGAGATCAACATCCTGGTCAAATAGCCAACCTGTGTATCTGTGTGAAGAATCATCGTGTGAAAACCGCGTTGTCTTTTTGATATCTTTGTGCTCGAAGAGTGTGGATCCAATCATGACGTTGCTCATTGCACAAAACTGCACCAAACGGTTGCGATTCTCTGTGCGTTTCTCAAATGCATGTGAATCTGGAATGTGTTCAAAACCCGACCAAACTCCAACGATTGTTGTCGATCATGTCACCCATAACTTTGGTTATGTCATGGTGTAGAATCCTTCGGTCCATTCCGCATATGTACTGCTTACGTTTTTATGAAGGACTACCTCAGTTGCCCGGCGTTCCACGGGAGAAGTGTTGATAGGGCAATGCCATTAGCCATGTTGGCTACAACTTCATGCCCAAAAACAAAAACAACTGCCGGTTTCACGAAGCGTTCGTACCGTACGAAAGACTTTTCGTGGACATTTGGCATAGTATAAAAAATATGTCATATTTCATAATACGACCTCTTCGGTGTATTTAAAATTCAAATATTTGACCTCATCACTATATATATATATATATATATATATATATATATATATATATATATATATATATATATATATATATATATATATATATATATATATATATATATATATATATATATATATATATATATATATATATATATATATATATATATATATATGCGGGAGCTATCGTAAATAAATACGTATATGCCCCTTAATAATACGATCATTTCTAAGGGTGAGACGTAGAGATGGTTAGGAAATGTCATGAAAATAAAGCAGCTTGAATGCACCTACCTCGTATGGTTCAAGCAACCCACGCAGACAGGGATATTATTACGGGAGACACGACAATAACAACACAGTTGGAAGCTATTTCGAGTTGTTATTCTCTATTAACAACGCACAGTTAGCGTCAACAACTCTGCGTTGTTTACCGCAGGACGTGCCCCGTCAGACCTGACGAATATTTAAAATATATTTGTTGATATTTATTCATTTTATCTGCAACAAAGGGTATGGATAAAGCTTCCATAAAACCGTACAGATTGCGTTGACATATTTATATTCAAAATAAGTAGCAAAAATACCCATCCTCCGGAAGGAATAACTTGGTAGTTCGTAAGAGACTGTCACTATGACAATATTAAAATCGTTATCTATGTGAAGAATCATCGTGTGAAAACCGCGTTGTCTTTTTGATATCTTTGTGCTCGAAGAGTGTGGATCTAATCAAGTCGTTGCTCATTGCACAAAACTGCAACAAACGGTTGCGATTCTCTGTGCGTTTGTCAAATGCATATGAATCTGGAATGTGTTCAAACCCGACCAATCTCCAACGATTGTTGTCGATCTTGTCACCCATAACTATGATTATGTCGTGGTGAGGAACCCTGTCTACCAGGTCTTGAAGTTGGTCTTTGAAGCTGTCTTTTCAAAGCCATCGAGGTTGTTGAGTGGGGCACATCACGGGGTGATGGTGATCTTGGACATTTCAGGATATGATCTGAAAGGTTGGCGCCCGACATGAAAAGCGTCTAGGGGAGTAGCATGACATACAAACAAACACTTGCTGGGTCATAGTCAGATAGTAACTAAGAATAACAATACTAACACATTTTTTTACAGATGAGGCCGAAACATTCTGCTGACTAATTTCGACCAGAAATCATTACACTTACCAAAAAGTCTACTATCAATGAACAATAATGATATAATTTTGTATTATATCATTATTAATTGCCAAATATACTAGCTGATCTACTTAACACAAATAATAAACAATCTACTCGCCATAAAAGACCTACATTTTACACACATCTAGAACCAGGGGGCCCCTTGCTCCCCCGGACGCCCATGGACTGGGTTGGTGTGTTCATTGTAGTTATATTGAGAATCTCTGCCCATCTAACTAGTTTGTCCTCTTTCTCCTCGCGATAGTAGTGTTTCATCTATAGACATCCTCGCTATCTACGGGGTTGTAGTGTTACTACTCTACCCTTGGCAGACGTTAGTTTATCCCACATCGTGTGCGGATGTGCGCTGAATCATTTGTACTTCGTCCCACTTGTTGGGGTCGACGTGTTTCTGGTAACTAGACACGCCCGTGTCCAACCTCAAAGAGCGGTTCCAGGAAATGCCCATCGTGATGTTGTGTCTCTTTTGTTGCAGTATTTTTCTTTCCAAAATTAGTCCCCAAGAGAGGTCGCTCACCCAAGAGTGGTCGCCCACCCAAGAGTGGTCGCTCACCCAAGAGTGGTCGCTCACCCAAGAGTCCTTTTATTCAAGAATGTCCGATATCGAAGGATTGATTAATTTGTCTTCACCGCGTCTTTCGTTTTATCCCACCGCCCGTTGATCCTGGGATAGGATCTGCCAAGGCAGCAACAAGGTTGTTCAAGACTGCTTGGAATTCAAAATTTGTATCTGGGTTCTGGAGCTTGCTGATGTCTAATATCTTTGTTTGTTTTGCCTCCTCAACTTGGTTTTGATATTTGCTGTAGCCAAATGGTGTTCATTTCAGATGTCTGCTAAACAGTGGAGTGATGCACAGTAGCTCAGTGGTTAGAGCGCCGACTGTCAGTCGAAAGACGGTGGTTACAGCGTCGGACTGTCAATCGAGAGGGCGGTGGTTAGAGCGTCGGACTGTCTGTCGAGAGGACGGTGGTTAGAGCGTCGGACTGTCAATCGAGAGGACGGTGGTTAGAGCGTCGGAATGTCAATCGAGAGGACGGTGGTTAGAGTGTCGGACTGTCTGTCGAGAGGACGGTGGTTAGAGTGTCGGACTGTCTGTCGAGAGGACGGTGGTTAGAGCGTCGGACTGTCAATCGAGAGGACGGTGGTTAGAGCGTCGGACTGTCAATCGAGAGAACGGTGGTTAGAGCGTCGGACTATCAGACGAGAGGACGGTGGTTAGAGCGTCGGACTGTCAGACGAGAGGACGGTGGTTAGAGCGTCGGACTGTCAATCGAGAGGACAGTGGTTAGAGCGTCGGACTGTCAATCGAGAGGACGGTGGTTAGAGCGTCGGACTGTCAATCGAGAGGACGGTGGTTAGAGCGTCGGACTGTCAATCGAGAGGGCAGAGGTTAGAGCGTCGGACTGTCAATCGAGAGAACGGTGGTTAGAGCGTCGGACTGTCAATCGAGAGGACAGTGGTTAGAGCGTCGGACTGTCAATCGAGAGGACGGTGGTTAGAGCGTCGGACTGTCAATCGAGAGGACGGTGGTTAGAGCGTCGGACTGTCAATCGAGAGGACGGTGGTTAGAGCGTCGGACTGTCAATCGAGAGGACGGTGGTTAGAGCGTCGGACTGTCAATCGAGAGGACGGTGGTTAAAGCGTCGGTCTGTCAATCGAGAGAACGATGGTTAGAGCGTCGGACTATCAGACGAGAGGACGGTGGTTAGAGCGTCGGACTGTCAGACGAGAGGACGGTGGTTAGAGCGTCGGACTGTCAGACGAGAGGACGGTGGTTAGAGCGTCGGACTGTCAGTCGGGAGGACGGTGGTTAGAGCGCCGTACTATCTGTTGGGATGACGGTGGTTAGAGTGCCGGACTGTCAGTCGAGAGGACGGTTGTTAGAGAGCCGGACTGTCAGTCGAGAGGATTGTGGTTAGAGAGGACCGGGTTTCGAATCGACCACGCAGTTGTTTCTAAGCTTCGCCAACTTCGTTCATTCCACGTTGTTTGTGTCTTTCGGAAGGGACACGAATAGACGTTGATTTCTTCTACTTGGTGTCTGTGCCAGGGAAGTAAAAGTTCCCGCACTGGAGGTAACTGTGTCACCTGGCGTGGACTCCGTCTCTCAACCATATGAATCACAACATCCATTACGCGGCTCGATCGATTTTGTCAACTACCTCACATGAGGACATTATTGGATGACAACATGTCTACAGTGCACCTGGATGTCCTGTAGACATGGAGATCACCATCCTGGTCAAATAGCCAGAGGGTGTCTCAAGTCTCAAGTGGTTATACTCCAAACTTGGGCTAACGCAGGAGTTTGTTGTGGACTGTGCGCATGCGTTGTGGGTGGTACATACAACTAAAAGACTAGTATTTTTAATGTTGCTGAAAGGGTTTTTATCTGATAGTTTTATTTATTTTATGTATAGGATGTTAGGTGAACATTTTTAATAGGTTGGTAATGTGTATGGATAATGTCGCTGTATTGCCACATGCACATATAAACAGTCTCCATACCCACACCATGGATAAGTTTACGCGAAGCACTGTGTTTTAAAGGCAGTTTAGGTGAGGAGGTGTGGTGAAAGGGAGTTCCATGATAGCTTCTTGAAATGATTTTGGGTTTTTTATGCTGGTATTTTTTGGTGGAATCATATTCCATATGCGAATGGCTCGGGGATAAAATGAAAAGACCATTGCATTTATACGACACCTGGGGGCTACGTATTGACCACGGGTTCGAGAGCAGGTTAGTAGGCCTGCGGGGGGGGGGGGTGATCTCAATAATGTTATTTAGGATTTTGTAGAAGGTTGTGGCTTGTTTAATAATACGTCTTCGTTCAAGGGTTGGCCATCCAAGGGCAGTAATTAGATCTGCTGGATTTGTGTTCCGTCTGTAATAATTTTTAACAATTCTTGCAGCAGAGTACTCTTTCAAGCCTTTTAACTTGTGAAATGGTGTGAGGATTCCGTATGGGTGACGAGTATTCGAGTTTTGGCCGGATTAGCATGTTGTAGGCTGTTTGTTTAACTTCGGGTTTGCATGGGCCAAGAGTTCGTTTAATCATTCCTAAAACTTTTGAAGATTTTGAAGTTATGTCAGTGACGTGATTTGTCCAGGTTAATTTGGAATCCAATTTTACTCCGAGATATGAGTGGCTGGATACGGTGGATAATGGCTGGCCAAAAAGCGAGTACTTGTGTGGGCTGGGTTTAGTTTTGTTTATTATTGGAAGGTGGACACATTTAGATACATTAAATTCCATTTGCCATTTGTCTGACCATGTTTGAAGTTGCTTTAGATCAGTTTGGAGAATTTCGTGGTCGGTTTTGGAAGAAATCTTACGATATATAATACTGTCATCTGCAAAAAGGCGTGTAGAAGATTTGATGTTCCCATCTATGTCATTTATGTAGAGTAAGAAGAGGACAGGTCCTAGAACTGAACATGTGGGACAGTAGATGTGACATCTGTGATGTCCGACAGGGCACCGTTAACTGAGACTCTCTGCTTGCGGTTGGATAGAAAAGATTTGATCCAATTTTGAGTGTTTCCAGTGATTCCGTAGGAGGTAATTTTTTATAGAAGACGTAGGTGAGGCACTTTGTCAAAGGCTTTGGCAAAGTCAAGCAGGACTGCGTCAATTTGGGTCTTGTTGTCCATAGCAGTCATCCAGTCGTGGACTATCTCAATGGGTTGAGATTCACAAGACAGTCCCGACTGGAATCCGTGTTGGAAGTGGAGAATAGTGTTATGCTTGTGCAGGTGTTTCCACATATTGCTTAGGATGATATGTCCCATTACTTTACAGAGGATGCAGGTTAGTGATATGGGTCTGTAGTTTGCAGGGTCAGATTTGTGGCTCTTTTTGTTTATGGGGGTTACTAATGCTTGTAGCCAGTCGTTAGGAAGTTTACCTGTGTTGTATGATTGCTGGGAAATTTGGATGATGATGGGAGCTATCTGCTTTGCAGTTTCTTTAAGGACTCTGGCTGGGAGTTCATCTGGGCCTGTAGCTTTGTTCTGGTTTAGATTTTCAAGCTGCTTTATTACGTCATCTGTGCCAATTTCGAGAAGAGGGATGTTGGGGTAATTAGAGGGGGCTATTTGGGGTAATTAAAGGGGAATATATAAATTAGGATGGGATGCTTTTCTTGGGTAAATACTTTTTGTAAGATTTTGCTAATGCTTTAGTAGCTTGCTTTCGGAGTTCCTTAAAATTTTCCCAGTCACTGTTTAGTCCTGTTTGCCTTGCCTTTTTTGGCTTTTGTTACGTCTTCTCTGCATTCTAATTAGTTCACGTGTTATCCAGGGGAGGTGGGTTTTAGCTTTGGTGTATCGTCTTGGTATGTTAATGTTAATTAAGGTAGTCAAACGTTCGCGGAAGAAGGTCAAGTTTATGTCTATATCCTGTGAGTTGGGGTCCATGTCGAAGTACTCACGATTTAGTTTGTCTATGTCGTCTTTGAGTTTGTCCCAGTCTGCTGATTTGTAAATATAAACTTTGTGGGGGGATTCTTGTTGCGAACTGGGTTTAAGTTGACATTGAAGGTCAAGGATTCGTGATCGCTCATAACAGGAGTGGTATGGGTGTTGATGATGATAGAGGGATTTGAAGTGAGTATGAGGTCAAGAATGTTACCAGAAGCGATGCGTGTGGGGTCGTTTACCATGTTTTGCAGCCCAAAGTTGTTAGTTATTTCTAGTAGTTTTTTATGCTTGCTAGCAGTGCTGTTATTAGTGGTCTGGTGATTTGTCAAGTTGATATCAGGGAGGTTAAAATATCCAGCTATGACTACATTAGGGGGAGTTTTTGTGATCTATATAGTTTAGTTAGGGAGTCATGGAGAGCTTCAAGTGATTGGAGGTGGTCATTTGAGGGTCGATAATAAGATGCAAAGTATATGCTTTTGTTTCGCGCAAAGTGAATTTTTGTCCAAACTATTTCACAATTAGAGTTTCCATTTTGGAGGGGTTCAGCTACAATGTTGTCACGGAAGGCTATAAGGACTCCTCCGCCGTGGACATTCCTGTCCTTTCTGATGGCCTCATAGTTGGGTGGTAGGAAAGAGTATGTAGCATAGTTTGAATCTAATTTAGTTTCAACTAGAAATATGATGTCTGGGTTATTAAATTGAATAGTTGCCTTTAGTTTGATTGCTTTTTCTATGCTCTTAACGCTGTTGGTGTTTATCAAAATTCCTTTAAGTGTGTTTCCCGGGGTTTTCTTGTGACGTTCGGGGGTTGAGGTGTTTTGGGGGTTGGGGCGAAAATTAAGCCTGCATTTTGTGATGTGTGGAGTGTTGGGGTACTAAGCATAGAGCTGTCAGACCAGGTGTTGGTAGAATTGGATTGCTCATTTCTAGATGGAGAAGGGGTAACATTTGGAATTCCACAATGTCAACGGTCGCAGAGCCAGGAGGCTCTTTTGTTAATCAAGGAGTTGTAGGATGATGGGGATGTACCAATACAATGTATGTGGTGCCACTGATTACATTCTTCGCATAGCCTTGTCTCGGCTTCTGACAGGTTGATGACAACTTCCACAAGGACAAATTGGGCGCCCAATACGCTTTGTATACAATTGTAGGTATTTACGAACTACTACTAGTTACGTCTACGTCAAACGTCCACATAATTTCCTTCGCAAGATACCCCCCGTGTGGAATTTCGAGTTGCTTAAATGCACGGACTAACCCGATGGGCCCATGAGCACGACTACAACATGTCAGCCACGTACACGCGAAACTGACGGAGATATGAGGGAACAAACAGACACAGGCACAAACTGTTTCATAGTGCTGATGATGACGACACCACCACGATGAATGTGTTCGTGTCTTCTGTAAAACTGTATGATCTTGTTGTCCGATTTGAATTTTCACGAGTCAGTCAAACAAACACCCCTGAGACCAAGTATGTTGACCTTGCGGTTATCCATCTCTTTAAACACACATGCGAAAGCGCAAGCAAAATCAGTACTGAGGTATAAAAAGAAAAATTGCGTTAGTATTGTCATTTTTAATTACTATCTTACTATGATCCAGCAAGTGTTTGTATGTATGTTACGCTACTCCTCCTAGACGCTTTGCATCTCGGGCGTCAAACTTTAAGGGGTTTATCTACGACCCCATGGTCGGTCGTCTCAGTTCTGTTTTTTCCGAAATTCACCCCGAATTACTCTTCATAGTTATTACGTACAATTGTCCGAAACGCTATGCGAACATGCGTCTTTTCTTCGATTGTCCCAATGTACGTAATACAAGAGCAAGGAGTCGATAGGTGTTGCTATAACTTGTTGTTACATCGCAATCTCGAGAGATATTGACTAGCACCACCAAGTACCAAGGCATAGGTGGATATTTACGTGATAAGGTTTTTTGAATATTGTTATCGTGACAGTCTTACGAACTTCCATGTTATTCCTTCCGGAGGATGGGTATTTTTGCTAGCCATTTTAATTATAAATATGTAATTTGCACGGTTTTATGGAAGCCTCACCCATGCGCTTTGTTACGGATAGAAAGAATAAATATCAGTAAGCGTATCTCAATATTCGTCAGGTCTGGCAGAACACAACATGTGGTAAACAACGCAGAGATGTTGACACTAACTTTGTATTGTTAATAATAATTAACAACTGGCGAACTAATTGCCTACTGCGTTGTTATTGTCATATCTCGGCCTGCATGGGGTTCAGCGGTGACTCCCCTGTTAGTGTCCCCTGGACATCAAGACAATGGTGCAGCTGTACAGAATAATTAAGCTGCCTGAGCTTTGATTTCACTGATATGGTTCTGGTTTAATAGCAATTGACATATATTGCTAAGTTTACTATATAAACCAAAATTTGCATGCATGATATTTAATGTATTTCTCAGTTTTTTCCTGGTAAATACCAGTATTCCATGTGTTGTTCCATTTTGATAAAGTGAACAATTCAGTAAATTCATATCACTTGACAAACTTAAATTCCAATTCAACTGATTTTTAATGTTTCAATTCCAATTCATACAATGTTTATCTCAATTCCAATTCATTCCAGAATTGAGCCCAGGTCTGATATCTGTATTTATATCCTGCTGATGCTTAATGGCAGAACCCTGAGCTCGTTTGCTACAGGAACATTCTAGAATAAAATATGGTAAATAGGTGTGTGGGGCTGTTAGCCTGCTAATGCTGGTAACCTAAGCAAATCCAAACATTACAGAATAATCCCATGAGGGTTTATCTAAGAAACAGTATACTAATTTATTACAGAATGATCTTGAATTAGCCAAGATAAATGACATATTGCTTAAAAAATTTATTGATTTGTAATATGTTGCAAAAATCAATGTGTTACAATTCTAATTCATATTATTTTCCAACACTTTGTATTATATTACAGTAACACTGACATCTTAGGAGCATGTATTTCCTCAGCATTGGCTTCAAGGCTAAGCTGTAAAATTAGCAATATGGAGAGGACATTTCTATAATTCACAATCCATAATTATGATATGAGGTATATGCTAATTATTCTTAAATAAATTACAGTACTGATCAAAACAATACAATACAATGAGGAAAATATATTGCGCCAAAATACTCGAGAACCAGAGCTCGGCAGCGAGTTAAAACCAAAAGATTAGATCTCAAATCGGTTTATAATGTTTAAGTCATCAACAGTTGAATGAGGATCTAAGGCGAATAAGCGAGGATAACAAATTATGACGGAATGTTATTACAATATTTCAGTTGGAGTCCCTTGCCCCACAGACGACGTCGAGTTGCTGTCTTTGGGAAAATAAACATTTCCTGATTCCTGGCTGAAAGCTATGTGCGCTATGTTAGAACATACAACAACAACAACAACAACAACAACAACAACAACAACAACAACAACAACAACAACAGCAACAACAACAGCAGCAACAACAACAGCAGCAACAGCAGCAGCAACAACAACAGCAGCAGCAGCAGCAGCAGCAGCAACAACAACAACAACAGCAGCAGCAGCAGCACCACCAACAACAACATCAACAACAGCAGCAACAACAACAGCAGCAGCAACAACAACAACAGCAACAGCAACATTAACGTAGGATACTTTTTAATCTACGTCTGACTATTTTAAGGTATGTTACATTGGATGTTGAAAAGTACAGTTGTAGTGTATCACAATATTCGTCGTTTGTTGCTACTATTGTGTTTCAGTGCAACAGAGCATGTATTCTTTTCGTTCATTTGCTCTAAAAGGTTTTTTTTCTCGTGCCAAGTTGTTAAATATGGAGGATTGTCTCTGAGTGGTGGCGTTCTGGCGGTTATAACAGTGCAGTTAGTTCTTGGTCAACAGTTAATTACTGCTATAAGCCGGCTCGATAATGTTAAAATACTGCCAATTAATTATAAGAGAACATTGGAAACGTCATATATTGTCATATAATACAAGGTGCCGTATTGTTGGACTAATGAGACAAATACATTAATGTAACTCAATTCGTCAATGCATCAGAACATTATTATAGAACATTACGCAGTACCAAATAACAAACAAACACACATGTATAATATTATATGCAGTGGCTACAGTTCTACCTGTACACAGCGCCCCCATACTTCCACACTGAGCTGTCCTCGAACAGTGTCTTGCATAGTAAGCACTTGCTGTTGCTACTCTCATCGTGATCGTAATAATAATAATAGTCTTACTATGATCGACCTTGAGTATGTTTACATGTTTGTAAGTCTGTATGTTTGTATGCTATGCTATGCTATTCCTTTTAGACATTTTGCACTTCAGAGTTCTTATATATGTATGTGTGTTACTGATCCAAATAAGATTTATTTGTGTTCTAACACGTCTTGTTGTTAAACTCATTTGATGGCTCAATCTCACACATAAAACACACACCTTCATTGCCAATGCCAATGGCAGATTGTGAGAGAATTTATATGCAGTAGTAAGTATGTTACTATCTAGCATCTACAAATAATGGAGAATAACCATGCCAAAATCCCAGTTCTTGCATAAATAGTTTTTTGGTTATTAGTATTTTAAGCAGAACAAGAAATATTCATGATATCCGAAAGTATGTAGAATAAAAACTCTTGTTTGTATAGTTGCATGTCCCAAATTCGTGGCTATGCGGTTTTTTATCGTTCTGTAACTAGCAGTTGGTCATTGGGGTCAGTGTTTATATATTGCTAAACTGACAGTTGCAGTTGTGGGCATCGTATCACAACAAAATATGGATTTATTTATGAGAATAATAGTCGGATAGTTGCGCTAACCTTTCATATGGGAACAAAACAAAAGGTGCACGAGTCGAAGACGAAGTTAGGAAACTCGAGTATATATTTTATAAAAATAATACTTAGAATGTTAACCATAACTCTTTGTTTCTGCATTGTACATCATTTCAGTACACTTCAGCTGGAAGTTTTGGTCTAGTTTATACCACAGCACTGATCTACAATACGATGTCTAAATCTAAGTCTACGGTGCCGTCGATGGTTTCGTGTAGTTTTGTTTACTATAGCCGTAGCCATAGACAGTGAGCACTTAAAACTCTTTTTTCCGATGCACTGAGTCCATTAGCAACTAAAATAGGGCAGCTAATCAGTCAACAACAGACTTACGTACACTTGCTGTAGATTTATTATTTTTATTCAACCATAATTTCAACGTACTATAGATAGGGAGACCACTAACCGATTGAACCTGCGAGATCGGTGTTTTCCCTATTTCATCGACCCGGCCCCGATCGTGTCTGATTCTCAGAACGAGGCAGCTATGTGTTATCTGGGTTGTTAGATCACGCTAAAATGCTCTAGACCTATCAGGTAGTTTTATTATCGCGATATATCCATCCAGATAATACACGGTTGCCTCGTTCTGAGAATCCTATGTTGAACATACTTTTGTGAATGTCGAGTGGATGTCACCACGGCTAGCCGTTGTATAAGTTACTATGACGGCAAGTTTTACGTCGTAAATTCAAGAAGCCATCAATATATTGACTGGCAGCACCATGTGCCAAGGCATTGATGGGTATTTCTGTGATAATGTTGTGTATCTTGACATTTTACAGGATGTACGAAGTACCAAGTTATCCCGTCCGGAGGCTAGGAATTTTTGCTAATAATAATTCAATACAATTCTTTAATTCATACACAAATACACATATACTGATACATATATAGGCCCATATAGTCATGGACAACAGTTAAAAAAATATTGTAAAACAAATAAACATAAAACATACATACATTATGATTACGCAAGGTCATTATGTACATAAAATGACTTTACGCATGTCTCCTTATCCTAGATTTCCATTTGATATCAATACCAAGTACCGCAATTATCAGTGAGTTTCTAGATGTATCTAAACGTGTCATGAATTTATATACAAGGTTGCGTGTGACTGCCATACAGTCTGGAGTGAATCTCTCCGCAAACATACCTGACGCACTACAGTATTTGGGTAGTCTGAGTAATCGTCTAAACACATTATTGTAACATACATGTAATCTGTGGATGCTATATACCATAGTTGAACTGTATACATAGATGAGCAAACTGTACTAAGCAGCTTGATCTTGACATCATTTGTGCACATATAAAATGTCCTAATTAACAATTAACATACAATTGACGACGTTGACACTTTATATCTTTGTCATCCTTAGAGTCATAACATATAATATGACCTAGATATATTACACTATTCACCTCTTTGATATCCTCTCCATTTATCTTAAATGCAAGGTGGCATACGCTTTTCATACTTTCCTCTACTTATGAATATTGCACTTTCCTTATGATTAAATTTCATTTCATGGTTTAGACCATACGTTTCACATACAGATAACAACTCTCTCAAACCTACGCTAAAGGGGAGAATACAACCAGGTCATCTGTATACATGAGATAAGTAACATTCATGTCATCGATACAACAGCAAGTACGACATTTTGTTACTGCAGTACTTAAATCATCAATACATACATTAAATATATAATAACAATAATGCATATATGTACATGCACATGGTTCCAATAGTAACATATTAACTATAACATATAATATATCAATTATCAATCTATGACGCGAAGCAGTATACAAATAATTTTCCTTGTTAAAATAATATATTATGGATTAATCAAGTTTTCAACTTGGCAAAAGTGTTTAGAAACTTGGTTGAAAGCACGCTAGATTTTTTTATCTAAGCTCATAGCAATTACTTACTTACTTACTTACTTACTTACTTATTCTTTGCAATCTAGTTGGTGCATAAGGCCACAAGCTCAAAGCAATCAACTTTACATGTGAGACTTCGTACGCGTCCCACTGATGTGGTTAATGTAGACTCAGTGGTCACAGCTTCTGCAGCAATGAAATGTTGATCTCCTGGATCACGTTTCATTTTCCTAGACACCGGCTCCATCCAATTCCCAATCCTGCCTAGATGGTCCCATTGGATCCACCGACATTAGCAATCTGTCGTAGTACAGCCAAGCATAACCGGATATGCCTTCTGTTTGGACAATTCATCACAGATTCAGACTTCACAGTGAAACTTGCAATGAATGTTGGTCCAAAAATGGTGATCGGCACCGACAAATGAAAGTCAGTTCTTTCGTCGATTTTAATAAAAGTATGCAGTTTTTTATTAAACTGACTGCGCATATTAGTTAAGTTATTCACACAAGTTTGAACATCAACGAATCTGATTCACGATGGGCTAAGTAAATTATAAATGTACCTTCGGCCAAGAGGCTATGTCAGATGTCCATGACACTGACACATCGATAGGCTCTTGTTGTGTCATGTGTGCTTGGCATGAACTGACCAATAATAACATCATCATGACAGAAGTGGTAGTTCCGCTAAAATTCCTTCTCATCGTGTTAAGGAGAATGTCAACAATTGCCACGCAGCTAGTTGAGGGATTCATATATTTAAATATCCACACTCTCTGAATGTGTCGATCTATAATAATAAAGTTTATTTCAACAACATCAACAGTGAACATACAAACACAATTGAATTTTAAACATCAATAGTACAAGTTCAAAAAGGGTAAGAAGAAGAAGCGTAATGCTTATGTTGCTTTCCCTATTTTAGCTTAGCTTAGTATCACTTATAAGTGATACTAAGCTACTTAGATCTCTAAGTACATCTAAATTAGTAATGTTATAAGCACTTCATGTTTGAATTTGTATTACTGTAGTATATTCGCCGTCAAACACTGTATGAAATTTTTTTACATATCAATTAATTATCCTGCGTAAATCGTCGTATTTCACCTTCAAATGTATGTTTAGTTTATATATCAATTTACGAGATTTTATAAACACTAAAACATTCCGGGTTAAAAAGTCCTGTAAAACTATCGTTCAATTATCCAATGAAAATCGCAGTACCTTCCCTTTAAAACGTGTGTAAACAGTTTTGTATTCCCACTACAAGATATCTGACGCCCACACGTTCATGTCTGCCATTGTTATACCAATCGACAATCTGACTGGGAGTGGTAAAAAGTGTCGTCTTGCCGGACAGATGGATTGCGGGTAGCATTGTCTCTAACGGAGGTGTAAAGGTAACGTATATGCCACGAATATAGGAATTAATTAAGCTGCAAAAAGCCCTCGCTGGCAGAAAATAGAAAGAAAATGGAAATACGTTCATTGAGATTTACTTGCGCCAGTTATATCCATGGTGAAGGCAGATGCGGACCCAGAGGGGGCATGGGGACGCACACGCTCCCCCCCCCCCCCGTTTTGCTTGAAAACATCATTTTTGGGCTTTACTTTTTGGGCTTTACTCTTTCTCTCTCTCCCCCTCCACTTTCCCCTCACTATCCATCCTCTCCCTCCACTCCCCTTCTACATCTCCCTCGCCCTAAAACTCTCCCTCCACCCACCTCTCTCTCTCTCTCTCTCTCTCTTCTTCTTCTTCTTGTGTCTGGAGAGGTTTAGTTTGATCTTCGCTAGAACTAAATGGGGGTCACTTCCAACACCTGCAAGTCTCATGACACAAGTAGGATCTTCTATTTTGTCCGGTTATTGCTATGGGGTCAGTTTGATTCTGATCTCTGTTGTGTTGCAATGTCCATGAATATGTATATGCTTAAATTTGGTGCAGCCAACTCCTTCTTGTCCCATCACTCTTTCACATCCACAATTTGATTAATCTACTTTTGAATTTGCATCTTCCATAACGATGATCAAGCATTGGTGTTGCGTCTATCTTCTGATAAAGTTGTTGATAAAGGGTCTTTTTCTTCACCATACTTGTGCTACATACTTGTGCAGGCCCTAACTGTTGTTTTTACAATGAAACCCATTTAGACAAATGTTGCATTGCACCAGAACTGTTACGCCCGGTACCAAGCTAATCACCTGTCGCCAAAACGTGTCAACTAACGTCCTTTTGCAATTTTTTTATATTACTGTCCTATATTTAGGAGCAGAGTAAACATCAGTGTTATATTATTATATAGAAAACATCTCAACTTTGCTTTAAAATATTATCGGATGGTTGTTACGCCCGGTACCCAGGTATGGTGATTATTGTTACACCATGTACTAAGCGAATAGAAGTACGAATAGCAGTATTATAATTCAAGTCCAGTATTTATTTATATTTATTTATTGTGATAAAACGAATTCGGTACCTTGTTACCGAGCGATAGTGTAGAGGGTTACATTCCTGACACGCGCCGCTAAGTAGGTTTTAGGATTTAAACAAAGAAACATAAGAATTTTAAGTATGTAGAGTATGTATGTTATCGGAGTAAAGTTTAACAGAAATTGGAGAACATGAAAAAATGGGCTCTCCAAAGCCAAATGTCAGACAATTTTGGAGAGTGGTCCTTAGAGTGACATTATAATTCTATACAGTACATCATGAGTGCAGTAAATCCGATTCACAAAGTGACAAAAAAATAATAGGAATGTCACAAACATAAATGGAATTGTAGTAGACATATCACAAGAAGTGGGGTTCGTTTTGTTGACGCAAGAGCAAGAAGACAACAGCAAATCACGTGACATCACGACTCACAAGCATGGACACGTGCTTACGTAACGACGTTGGCGACGTTTTGTATGCAGACATTTGATATAATTATGCAAACATATTTGCGTTCCATAGGCTTCTATTAGTTATGTTCTGGGGGTGAATACAATTTAAAATTGTACATGTTTACCACCAACATTTCTCAATCTGCTTGCCACTTCCATAGACCGCCAGCGGTGTTTTCCATTAGTCCGAGAACCCCGAGTTCCTAAAAATATGTGAGATAGTCTTTCAACGTTAAATACTTCGTTTAACAGTGGACCGATTATGGCAGTTTCGAAAAAAAACAGTGCAATCAGTTCTTGATAATTAATAATAATAATAACTGCTTTATTTAAAATAACAATAAATTACACGCACGTACGCACGCACGCACGCACGCACGCACGCATATTATTTACATCAAATGGGACCTACTTAAGTAATAGTTGATGGAAATTAGATAAACTGATGGTTAATAATTAGGAATGTTTATCCAGTCATGTGAAGTGGGACACAATTAGTATAATTGAGAACAGGAGCCATTTGGTGATGGCACTGGCTAAGAATCTACAATCTCACACCCGCCACGGCCTCCTACCATGTCTGAGTCTAAGGTGAAACCAACGGTTAAAGTAAGAGACATACTTTCAAAATATATTTGCATTACGTTGTAATCAGACTATTATATTATGCAGAACAGAGAAGCACTGAGTGTGTATTGTATATGTGTTACCATGCATATTAACATAATGCACTGGATAAATAAAAAGGAGGCCATGTGTAGCCTATGTCCAGGGGATTTTTCTAGGGTGGAGTTTGTCCGTAGGTTTAGCGTTGGCGGAATGTAGCTTAACAAGTAATATCGTAGTATCGCATCAGTAGGCGCTTCTGAAATCCGACCAATGATACGACCATGTGTTCTGGACACACATAGCAGGAGTCCATGACAACATGCGTTTCTAATTTCTGAATCTGACGTAATAATTTGGTGAAACAATAAGATGATATCATCGCAATCAGTCCGTTGTCTGTCGCAGGCTGTATGACGTCGCGCGGACGCATTAGCGCGCGCAGGGGGACGTGGCTGTAGGCGGTCGCCGCGTAATAGTGACGCATCCGGCTGTGTGGGCTGATGACAAAATGACGGCGTACATTCGAGGCATCTGATTGGTTTCTCGGGTGTACATTTACGCTCTGTCGATCATTTCTCGTCCATTCGCATCTTCGTCTCTCCGCAAACAGACCCTCTTCTCTTCAGCTGCTGCATACGTCAAAAGTAAGTGTTGGAAGATTTAGATCATGATTTGACAGCGCTGTCGGTTTCTTCAGCAAAGCTAACTGTATTTTGGAAACCGCACATCACTGAATAATAGATAACACCATGCATGGTGTTATCTTATTAATAATATATTATTAAGGTAGCATCATAAAAGGTATTATCTTAATATATTGTCTTTTGTCAACACTGTTTTATTAGAAGATGCGGTTGCATTTGATATATTCGTATGCATGTTAAATTAAAACGCTTCATGCTTAACAGTGTTGCGATACTACTTCAGCCTAAAACTGTTATTTCGATTGGCTCAGTATTATTCAATACTAATTTGATTAACATAATTATGATGTTGGCTTCTATGGCTAATGCACATCCTCAGTAACAGAATAGGAATTGCGCGACACGTGCTAATAACTATGTGTGAGTGTTAGCCATGAACTAGCACGTGATCGCTGCTGCACTCCTTTATATTCGATGAATCGAAATATCCAGCTTGACCTTTTGCGGCACCAGCTCGACAAAGCTTTGTTCTTTGGGTTATTATTTAGTAATTGAAGAGGAGCCGAGGGAGGAGGTCAATGTGAAAGAGAATTTCAGGAAGAAGCTGGTGACGAGCCGGTTGAAGTGGTCTGGACATGTGGAAAGAATGGAAGGGGAACGGTTGACGAAGAGAGCGGATGCGCTCGGGGTGGAGGGTAGAAGGAGAAGAGAAAGACCGAGACTGAGATGGGAGGACAGTGTGAAGAGAGATTTGGCGAAGTGGAAGGTAGTGGAGATCGAGGGATAGAGGGAATAGAGACGGGTGGTGCAGACGGCAGTGAAACGGGATCAGTGACGAAGAAGAAGGAAAACAAAATCGCCGACCGGTATCGGTGTTAGCCTCGCCCGGACTTGAGGGATAAATAGGAGAGCAACAACAAGACTATGTCATGAAACCGTTTGTTTGCGCCGCGCGTGCGCTGCGTATTACTGTGAAAAACGTTGTAGCATCAAATCGTAAAACTCATTTTGCTTTGTGGCCTTCTGTCTTTTATTACAGTCTTTCCGTTGCAGTCTGTGAAGGTTAATATTGTGTCCGTTCACGTCGAACAGCACCACGTGTTCGTGTCTGCTACTGTAGTCTGTCGTTGTCTGTTACAAGAATCCGTGTTCCTTGCAATGTTGCAGATAAGATATCAGTCATTTTCGCCTACCTCAAAATGTCTAATGTAATTTGGTGTTGTCAGTGCACTGGTTCCGCCACACTCCATCGGGGTACTTCATGTTCGTTGCGTTCTGTCGCCGGATGATATGTTCGTTGCAGTCTGTTCACGAGACTTGTGTTGGTTGCAGATTTCACGAGACTATACGTTCGTTTGTCCGTTGCAGTACGTCACGAGAGACTACATGTTCGTGTCTTCGTCGCAGTCTGTCAAGAGACTACATGTTCGTTTCTTTGTTGCAGTATGTCATGACAGACTACGTGTTCGTTTCTTCGTTGCAGTCTGTCACGACACTATATGTTCGCTGCAGTATGTCACGAGACACTATGCTAATTTGTTTGTTAGAGTCTGTCATTAAACTCTAATATGTTCGTTTGTTCGTTGCAGTCTGTCACGTAGTATGAAGGGTGTTGTGTGCATGGCGCTGTGTGGCGTCGTACTGATGTGTGTCTACGCCGCGAGTGCCGTTGAGATGAACGGTCCGCCCGTCCGACCCGTCGCCTTCCACAATCCGCAGGAACTGCGCGATTACCTGAAAGCGCTCAACGACTACTACGCGATCGTCGGCAGGCCCAGGTAACGACCGGTTACAGTACGTTCAGCGATTGCCAAAGTTACTACATTTTGGTTTTATATAATATGCATATATGTATCCCGTTGTCGTAAATGAACGGATAAAATAAATCGTAGAATGGAACAGCGCAATAATACCTCAAGAACTAGTAATTTCATAAACGAAAAGATTCAAAGCATACGTTTTCCCAGTCTTCTGCCACAATTTTAGGGGCTGCCAACATATTATAAATCGAAATAGCATTTTTTATCAATATAAATGTAGTCTATTTATGCTGTGGACGCCTCAGAATCTGCGGGCTGATTGAATCCTATTATGTAACTTTCTCATTTTGCGATTCCATAGATGTAGTATTATACTGCATTATGTCAGTATTTTAAGTCACCCATTTATTCTGTTGATTTTTTTATTCTAAGATTAACATTTTTAATTACCAATGTATAGATGGCGCCGCCATATCAGTGCCGTTTGCAAAACGCTTCCGTTTTCCTTCCGCCAGGTTTGGACGTAGCGTAGACAGTCGGTCGGAGACAGAGTACTCCAGCGCTTCAATCAAAGACGGAGATCTGGCGGCATAAAGGTGTATCTACCTTTGTTGACGGGGGTGCGGCAGGAAATGGGAGATTGGTCTTAACAATTAGTGGGAGGTTAGATGTTGGCCTCATAAATATATGTGATTGGTGGGAGGTGGACTCCCCTGGAAATTGTGAGAGGTTAGCCCCCAAACCAGATGGAGATTGAGACCCCTGCCATACTTTGTTGTACTGCTGGACTGGTGCTACGACGCCATCTAGCGTTTACTTGAGGTGTACGTCGCCAGTGGGCGCTCGAGTCCGTAGTTGCAGTCGCAGTTTGTGTTTTATTAACCGTAGCCTTTACAAAATGGCCATTCGACGGGTAATGTGTACGTCGTGTTACGTGTACTTGTAAAAAAACAGGATGAAACCGAGCATGTAGCTATATTAGCAGGAATGTAAACAGGAGTATACTTATTGTTGTCACCGTTATTAAACACTTGGTAAAAATTTTCTATGTGCGACATGGGATTATGTACGGCATTTCCGACAGTGTTGAAAGATGGCAAGAACAGGTGAAGTCATCGCCCAACATCGAAGTACTAATTATCACAGAGGACTATAAATGAATTAAACAAATTATCTACAGAACGTGTAACTGCTAGCAGCGTGAATATGTTTAAAAACAAGGTTGACACATGTCTCAGGGGGGCGGGTAACACATAAATGAAAAAATTGTTGGACTCTCGATAAGCCAATGACTTCCTTGTCCACTTGCCATCTGGGTCTTTGTCTTGGGTGGCAATCTTGTTAAATCTTGTTAAACGGTGTTGTCTTCCACGCCTCTGCTTGGAGTGTGAACCCATAGCAACGGGGCAACATACCCACCCTAATCTGACCCTAACGGGGACAGGAATCGACAACCCCCACCCTGCACTTTAACATATAATGGTCGGTTTCGTATGCGATGTAATGTATACACTCGCCGTGTTGTTTCATTGTTGAACGCGCCACTGGTGTGTTTGTACTTGTATGTTTGTAATTGTATGTTTGTATTTGCGCGAGACTTGCGCCCGAAGGCAACAAGATGATGTTTGTATAGAAAAAAGTACCATGTGTAGAAATAAACATTGTAGAGACTACATATTATGTACAACTCACTCTTGTTTCTTGTTTCTATGTCATCGACTTAGGAATTCGTTCTATAAGTTTGAAAACATATTCCATACATGGAACGCAATTCTGGGAAGGACGACTTATAGTAAATACCATATATGTGTGTAGGTATGGACGCAGCTTTCACCCATCCGAGGCATCGCGTTGTCTTACGATTGATTGGTTTCCGTGCAGAGTAATTGCTTCAAGTACACTGGCCTTCGTATGTATAATTACGAGTTCTCAAAATGCTAATCTTCGCTGAGATTAACGTACCTCATTTTCACTGAGTATCGTAATTTCAACTAATGCAGGCTTGGAACACCCTTCAAGTCCTATGAATAACATAGCGTGTAACGTTGTTTGTAATCTGCCAGCGGCGAGTTTGGCTCTGCGCAAAGATATAATGTTATCGACGGTTTCCGATCGCTGTCTGCTTATCTAACTATGACCAATCTCGCTGTTTGAAGAAGCCGTGGCTGGTCGTTGTCATTTGACATTATCGTCATTAACTCTATATACGTATCGTCATCACACTCTCTACAAATACAGCTTTTGAGTAATCACGCAAGTGATCAAGATGAATAAACTGAGATGGTATAGTCATGTAATGTGAAGAGAAGATGATTTTGTCATAAAAGTGGCCCTAAGCATGAATATGACGGGAAAGAGATCGAGAGGAAGGCCCATGTTACGGTGGGTCAACAACACCAGCAGCCGCCTGGAGGGAAAGAGACCGAGAGGAAGGCCCATGTTACGGTGGGTCAACAACACCAGCAGCCGCCTGGAGGGAAAGAGACGGAGAGGAAGGCCCATGTTACGGTGGGTCAACAACACCAGCAGCCGCCTGGAGGGAAAGAGACCGAGAGGAAGGCCCATGTTACGGTGGGTCAACAACACCAGCAGCCGCCTGGAGGGAAAGAGACGGAGAGGAAGGCCCATGTTACGGTGGGTCAACAACACCAGCAGCCGCCTGGAGGGAAAGAGACCGAGAGGAAGGCCCACGTTACGGCGGGTTAACAACACCAGCAGCCACCTGCAGGAAGAGAACGCTAGCCCCAAAGATGTAACAAGAGCAGAACAGTACACGAACCGTACAGAATGGAGGGAGTTGATTTCTTGCCACACTGACAAGAGTTCTAGTGTCACTTGAACGCCTAAATGGAGTGTTGTGAGTAGAACAGGCGAACTTTAGAAAGCATCTTAGAAAAGATACAGAAGAGACGAGAGTCACAATTTCACACAAACACCGTGTTGTTTTCGTAAGACATCAACAAGCTAACATAATACAAGCGGATGTCTAAGAATGCAGATATTTTTTAACATCAGCTCTCACAATTGCTAAAGTAGGCAAAAGCAGGTCATTTACTGTGGAAACAGGCTGGTGAAAAATGCGTTAAAAAAGGTGTTAAGCGAGGATGGAAGTGTAACATCCCATTATTAATTTGAGGACGGGGATTTTTCGAGACTGCAGAAACACCCATGACGCGGCTCGGTCAATTCTATTAACTACCTCGCAAGAGCGTACAGTTGACTTAATTAATGAATTAATTAACCTGTTAATTACCACATGTTTGAGCACAGGAAGAGCTTCGGTGAACACTGTTGTCTACGAGCGGCCACAGCTAACCGTGTGGCTAAGACAAGATAATTGAAGCAGAAACGTCCAATACATGAAAGACAAAGGAAGCCACTCTAGGGTCAACGACGTAGACAATTGCACTTGTTTCCATGTATCGACGGAACGTTTAGCGTCCGGGTATTATGTTGTGTTATGCCAGATTCCTGTGCTGAGTTCGTGATTGCTTCAAGACCACTGGCCTTGGTATAATTACGAGTTCTCAAAATTCCAATCTTCGATGAGATTAAAGGACCTCGTAGAGCGCATTCCCGGTGATTACATTAATTTCAACTAAGGCAGGCTTCTTCAAGTCTTATAAATAACAAGCGTTGCCCGGGCGAAAATCAAGTTTTGGTAGGGCACGAAGTGTTCGTTCCGTACGAAGGAACTTGTGTGGACGTTTGACGTTGGTCACGTAACTCGGAACAATCGTAGAAAACACGCATAGCTTTGCTAACAATTATACCCAACTACGAACTCCTACAGTTCCGAGTTACGTAATCTACGTCAAACGTCTACATTGATAATATCCTTGGGGGGTGTTGTACAAACGTACGTACAAATGTACAAACAATCCCCGTGAAACACCGGGCACGCCTACAAGATGTCCCCCATTCATGCGAAACTGAAGGAGATACGATGGAACATAGAGTCACAAACTACTGTATTGTTGTAACGCTGCTTGTAATACACCGGGGTAGGTTTGGGTCTGTCCAAAGGTTTAATGTTGTCAGTTTCCGATCGCTGCTATTTGCATGTCTAACGATGATCGCTTTCGCTGCTTGAAGAAGCCGGGAGTGGTTGATCATTATCATTTTATACTGTCGTTATTGACCGTGCGTTCTGCGGTATATAACCACACTATCTAGTATAAGTGCAACATACTCGAGTCATCACAGAAGAGGCGTGCAGCAGTTTCCCCAAAAAACTTTTAAAATTGTAAAAGATGGTATATATTTTTTAATATCTACTTTCTAGAAATCTGCAATCATTGTTTTTTAATAACCTGCTTGTGATGATTCGGTTAGCGCAGTACCATACCTAGGCCTGCTCAGGCGGCTACACTGGTTTTAGCGTAAGCGGTTTGATTTCAACGTTAATCAACGCAAAACAGACATAGCAGACGCAATGTGAACGAGTTAGTATGCGAGTTAATGTAATTGTCTACCCAAGGTCTTTTCCGTAACAGTGAAAGTGAACCTCTCTGCCAAGACGCCGCGAGGTTGACAAACGGTGGCGCCACATAGCGGAATCTGGATAATCGAGGCTATTGTTTATTTTTAGTCCTCAACAGTAGCGCTACTCAGTATATCACCACTGCCACAACTTGATTATACATTTAAATGGACAGGTGCGGAGTGGCACAGAAGATTCGTTGGCTTTGCATCGTCTTTGTTGTTTCCGTCTTGTTACGTCATTGCAACAGTGTACTAGAGCAACGTAACATAGTTTAACAAAAACGAACGTTAAAGTGTTTCAAGATACATTTGCAATGCAAACTTCATCGATTCAATGCAAACAAATTGTTGGAAAAGCTGTTTTAAGTGCAATACAACCGATTATCGAACGATGAAAACGAGTCCCGCGAAACGAGGCTATCGTTTAAATCCCAACAGTATACTCGGCGGGTTCGAAAAAAGCCTCATCGTGCGCAACGCATTAAATTACAAACACCACAGTTCCGTTCGTTAACTTTCTTGTAATGTGTATTACGAATATTTGAATTTTCGCCCGATAAAGTGAAAATATGGCGCATTTACATCGCGGCTATCCGCAACACCGATTTGTCGCGATAGTCCTTATTATTACAGCTTTATGTTTCATTCTTACCTCGTTTTATCTATTCCAAGATGTTGATTCCATCATACTGCATCGATTTATCCACACAAAAGGCCCACATGATTATCACACATGATTATCACACATGATTATCACACACTGCACTTGATGGCACTTTTGCGGTTCAAATAGCGCTGCTAAAATACACCAGCCTTTGCGATTACCGCGCGCGCCACTAGGCGATTTCAGCGCACTATGGTGTAGCCTCGATTATCTAAGCTCCGGTATGTGGCGCCACTGTTTGTCGCCCACAGCTTGGCATCTAGCCTCGAGTATTCTGGCTCCGTGCTGTGGCGCCACCGTTTGTCGCACACATCTCTTGGATGCAATGTGTACTTTTCATTGTGACGGAAATTATGTATGCACCCATATTCTGGGTGCATACATAATTGGCTAATTACGATGTCATCCGGGCATTTGGCTGATTGATAAAATAAGAGTGAACTTAACTTCAGTTAATACGATGCATTTCGAATTAACGTTAATGATTATATTCCCTTATGAAAATATACCATCGTATTCCATTGTGTTTTGAAACAGGTAAACCATGGTAGACCGTGATAAGATACCATTATATACTATGGAAACCATGGTGGTTTGAAAGAGGGAAACCATGGTATACTATACAATTACCATATACAATATATTAAAAAGCATGGTTTACCACAGTTTACCATGTAATGTCATGGTAAACCATGGCATGGTATACCATGAGGGTTGACATAACTGTCAGACTGAACAGTTAAATCAGGCAAACAAATGTTTAGTGTAGAATCTCGACAATGACGCTGATTGGCTGCTGGCGCTTCACGGGAACGCCTACACAAAATGGAGTGGTGACAGTCGGTAACAACGAGACCACGCATCTGAAGCCAGACTCTCTATCCAGATTCTGGGCCCTCATTTGGCTCTCATCCGGGGATCAAATGAGAGTATCAATCAGTACATTCGAATCAATATTAAACTTTAATTACATCGACACAACTGCCACACTGAAAGGTTAAATCATAAAAAATAATTGTATTGTGCAGAATTTCGATAATGACGCTGGTTGTTGACGCTTCACGGTAACGTCTACACAAACTGGAGTCGGTGACAGTCAAACCTTGTCTCTGAGGCCAGACTTTTCTCGGCGAGTTCACGAAGGCAAGCGAGAGTTGAATAAGCGAGACTAAGGCTGATGCATTCCGCAGCGCTATTTGGACCATACGTCGTGCAGCCCGATATGTCCTGCAACGCCATCATCAGTTCGTGCCATTGGTACTACCGACGTTGTGTCAGGTCGTGTCATTGGTACTAACGATGCCTTGCCAGGTCGTACCATTGGTACTACCGACGTCGTGCCAGGTCGTGTCATTGGTACTACCGATGCCTTGCCAGGTCGTACCATTGGTACTTTCGACGTTGTGCCAGGTCGTGTATTTGGTCCTACCGATGCCTTGCCAGGTCGTACCATTGGTACTTTCAACGTTGTGCCAGGTCGTGTCATTGGTACTGCCGACGCCTTGCCAGGTCGTACCATTGGTACTACCGACGTCGTGCCAGGTCGTGTCATTGGTACTACCGATGCCTTGCCAGGTCGTACCATTGGTACTTTCGACGTTGTGCCAGGTCGTGTCATTGGTACTACCGATGCCTTGCCAGGTCGTACCATTGGTACTTTCGACGTCGGGTCAGGTCGTGTCATTGGTACTACCGATGCCTTGCCAGGTCGTACCATTGGTACTTTCGACGTTGTGCCAGGTCGTGTCATTAGTACTACCAATGCCTTGCCAGGTCGTACCATTGGTACTTTCGACGTCGTGCCAGGTCGTGTCATTGGTACTGCCGACGCCTTGCCAGGTCGTACCATTGGTACTACCGACGTCGTGCCAGGTCGTGTCATTGGTACTACCGATGCCTTGCCAGGTCGTACCATTGGTACTTTCGACGTCGTGCCAGGTCGTGTCATTGGTACTACCGACGCCTTGCCAAGTTGTACTATTGGTACTACCGACGCATTGCCAGTTCGTGCCGTTGGCACTACAGATGCCTGCTAGGTCGTGCAATGTGTACTACCGACGCCGTGCCAGGTCGTGTCATTGGTACTACAGATGCCTTGCCAGCTCATGTCATTGGTACTACCGACATCGTCCCAGTTCGTGCCATTGGTACTATAGACGTCGTGCCAGATCGTGCCATTGGTACTGCCAACGTTGTGTCAAGACGTGCCATTGTTACCACCAACGTTGTGCCAGATCGTGCAATGTGTACTACCGACGCCGTTGTAAACTAAACAGCCACGTGACTATACCTTAAGTGTTTTCCCATGGTTCCGCTTTCACGCTTTTTTTTTTGACGAAATGGTCCGCTTTTTTATTTTCTAAAACAAATAAAATTCCCTGTACAATCGCACGCGTGGCCATTCTAGACACATGCGATTGATTTGGTGTGATTTCACATTTTCACTGCGGACAAGAACGACACATCAAATGGCGACAGGTAAAACAACACGTTGGAAACGAGGAAAAACACTAAGAAACGACGAAAGTGTAATTAAGGAAGATATTTTTATTTTCCGCTTTTCGCGAGCACTTTCCCACTATTTCATGAGCACCATCTCGCGTAATTCCACGAGCTGACGTTGACGCCCATGCTGCAAACAATAATTATTAATTAACCACATCGAGAAAATACTTTACAATAGTCCGTCAGGTGGCAGCAGTGTTCTGTGAGACTCCGTTTGTTGCGGGGCTGTCCTCGCTTTCCATGGTCGGTTCTTGGTGCATTATTTTTGGCGACCATACACTGATGTATGCTAGTAAAAAGGATAATGAAACGTTGAGAAATATTTTTTTGCATTTAAACGTCAATCTGTAAAGTCACAAACATTTATCTGGTGGATTTGTTCACCATACATACACAGTATATTGTTCATCATACTTACACAGTATATTGTTCATCGAGCATACACGGTAAACTGTTCACCATACACACACAGTTTATTGTTCACCATACATACACAGCATATTGTTCACCATACATACACAGCATTGTTCACCATATACACAGCATATTGTTCACCATACATACACATTATATTGCTCACCATACAAACACAGCATTCTGTTCACCATACATACACAGTATATTGTTCTTTACATTCACAATTGTGACTGTTACAGTAAGAAAATAATGTAGAACTGTCGTAGTTAAATACTGTCGCTGTAGAATTTTGGTTGACCGTATAAAATGGTCAAAATGTTATGCATTTTTTAAGTAGGGCCTACGAACAATTACATTGGTTTGTAATTACTATATTGATATCATATAACAACATCAAGTGCATTTACAAATCCCAGTTGTTTCTTTAAAAAAATTATAACTTGTTCACTTGGTTAGCACCTAGCCTGTGAAAAGGAAGTTATCTATAGGACGAAACAGCGAACACACAGGTATATCACCTGGCGTTTAAGCTCGTATCGTGGACAGATAGCACCTATCTGAACTCTGACGCTATTCCCGCTAGGTGGCGTCACTTTGGTTGCACGTAGACCTTGCTTCCAGAGCAAACATCTTGGGTCCAACCAATTGTTGTTTCGCAGCAGATCAGGACTATCTAACTTACTTTAGTTACATGCCATGATTACCCTGTGCTACCAACAAACCGACATTTACAAACGGCATAACTGTCATCGGAATATGTGCGGAAGCGGGCCGATTAAACTAAACTAAAACTCGAACCATCAAACTTGGTTTGCGCAAACGCACTTGCACAAACGGAAGTGCGAAGTTCCCGCGGACTCACTTAGCTGTGTACGCAGCCTGGTATTCAGACGAACGACATTAGTAAATGACGTACCGAAACCCGCTGACCTTTAACAACTGCGACGCGCTACACTACGAACATAAAACAGTTCGACGTCACTGGCTTTACGCTATTTGTAGTATTTGGCGTGTCGTGTACAATTTATAATTATTACACACACATTCAACACTTTCTATCCAATACAGTGGTGCAATTATGATTTCAGAATCGAGCGCATGCGATTAAGACGAATCGAACTATTTGTTTACGACATGACGCTTATGAATCCTTCCGCCGCCCAGTCATGTTTTGGTAGTGCAATGCCAGTGACAATGACAACTTTACGTTCCAAAAATCATGTACAGCTGCCGGTTTCACGAAGTGTTCGGTGGACGTTTGACGTAGCTCACGTAACAATAACAATGACAGAAACACGCGTAGCGCTGCCAACAATTGTACATAATTATTGTTCTGAGTTACGTCATTTATGTCAAACATCCACATTGGTTCCTTTGACGTAATACCCCAACCCGGGGAATTTCGAATATTTTTTATTGTTCGAATCACCCCCATGGGCCCCTGGGCACGCCGACAAAATGTCAACCCCATACATGCGAAACTGACGGAGATATGAGGGAACACACATGCACGCACGCACGCACGCACGCACGCACGCACGCACGCACGCACGCACGCACGTACACACACACACACACACACACACACACACAAACACATATAAATGACAAGCTATGTTCTGTTAAAGATGGTGTTTCGGGACAAATGGTAAAGATTTTGAGTTTATCATTACGCCCCTCAGTCGATGCCCTAATACGTTTGTCAGATGAGCACCAACTTGAACCCCTCTCGTGACTTCGTAAACACCTCTATCGGCCGGTGATGGTTGGCGTCTATGACGTCACACACGTCTCTATCATGTTTGACGATTGATCATTCGCCAATCAGCAACAACTCGCGGTGATTTTGTTTCTGGGAAGTCCCAAAGATTTTGGATTCGTGCGGTTATAGGCACCTTTATATCATAATAACCAGATGACCCCCCCAGCGCTTGGTCTACGACAGGGCGGCATAATTTTTCTTTACGATTTGTTACGTCATAGCATTAGTGCCGTTATCGTGAACTTATGGGATTTACTGACACAGGATTTTACCAAATCAAATAAAGATGTACAAAATATGTACATAAATGTAAGTTGCGGCAGGAGTGGCTCTGATACGATGTTGTTGCATCTATCCAGTAACGTTTTGATGACCCCTAGTTTCTGGTGTAACGGATGGTGAGACGTGAAGTTCAGATATTGGTCTGTGTGCGTCTTCTTCCGATACAATAGGAGTTTCCATCTTCCTTTCGCATCATAAGTGTGTCCAGGAAGGGCAGGGAGTTGTCGTTCTCTTCTTCATATGTGAACTTAATGTTGCATGTTGTGTCTATGCTGTTGAGATGCTCTGTCAGTTCTTGTTCACATCCCTTCCTCACTACTTCCATCACATCATCCACATCTCTTCCATAGTTTCGGTTTGCAAGTTATTGGTGCTGTGAGAATAGCTTGCTGTTCCAGCCATTCCATGAAGAGATTTGCAATTACAGGTGACACCGGATTTCACATTGCCGTGCCAAACTTCTGCTGATAAACGGTGCCCCTGAAGCTAAAATATTAGTTGTGACGATGAACTTCAGCAGCTCAATTATGTTATCCACATAAAGATTTGTCTGTAGTTTTAGTTTTGTGTCAACTTCGAGTTGTTTCTTGAAGATATCCAATGTCTCGTTGATCGGGATGTTGGTGAAGAGAGACACAACGTCATGTGATAGAAACATTTTAACGAAAATTAACATTTTAACGAAAATCAAATTACCTTTGTAGTTTTTGCGTACAATTGTTTGCAACGTCATACGTCTTTTCTACTATTGTTCCAAGTTACACAAAAACGTCGCCAGACACTACTATAACTGCCAGTATTACGTTGTAATTTCGAGAGTTGGATTCCAAGAAGCCACCAAGATATTGGCTGACAGAGCCAAGTACCAAGGCACAGACGGATTTTCTGTGATAACGTTGTGTATCCTGATTTTTTTCATATTGTTATCATGACAGTCATTTACGGTTTGGGTATTTTTGCTAGTAGTAATAATTGTGATGTCTTTTTCAAAAATTGTAAGTCTGTAAGTCCACATCCACCCACCCACCCACCCACCCCCAAAGAGACTATTAAACTTGTATAAGTCGTAACCGTTCTGCCCGAATGGCGTAGGTCGACGCATTTAACAGTGCAGTCGTGCGTGACGGCGTCGCTTGCCGTTAGTTAAATACGCCTAACACAAAATAAACACGCGGCATGGTTTGTCCCCCCCACGTACCCCAAGGGCATACACGACATGCTGATTGATCCCGGGTATACAATCGATCGGTGCGTTTCCTTCTTGAGTCTCTCTGTCGCGTCCGGGTCGCGCGGCTGATGTCCGGTTGCGATAAGGGTTCGCCTGAGTCACGCTCGCCGTGGGTGACAATGAGCGGTAAGATAGACGCCCTCGTGGACTCTGGACGGCACGCGTGCGTACGACACCAGTGGCTGGCTGTCAGCTGCACTGTGCGGCCAAGACCCGACACCGCGCGTCTCGAGTCGCAGATGCAACGGTTGTGCGCAGTCCGACTACAAGAGCACTTGGACGAGAGTCATATTGATTCTATCCTTCTGCGTGCGTGTGTTTGCGTGCGTGTGTGTGTGTGTGCGTGCGTGCGTGCGTGCGTGCATGTGTGTGTGTGCGCGCGTGTGTGAGCGTGTGCGGGCGTGCGCGCGGTGCTTGCGTGCGTGTGTGCGTGCGTGTGTGCGTGGGTGCGTGCGTGTGGCAAATGTGAGTGCGTATATGTGCAAGCCTACTGGCTAGATAGCTTATAACGCGGCCTCCTCAGACAACACGACTGCTGTACTTATGCATCGAGTCAGTTTTTTTCACTACCGCCAGGGACAAATAAAAAAACCCAATCGTCTGCACGTCTGACGCCGCGTAACGACCGGAGCGGACGAGACATGCCCGTGCGTGCTCGCGACGGCACGCCGGCGACTCGGGCCGCGTCTAGAGTCGAGCCGGTTATATAACGTGGCAGTTAGCGGGTGTCCGAGTGGCCACTTGACAGGCGACACATGCGCCAGGCGGCCGTGTTGACATGCCGTGCGTGCTCTGCCGCGGGCCAGCGGGACGGCGTCGGTTGACCGCCGGTCGTCAATACGTCGGCACGACATCGCGCCGACGACCGCGAGCGCGCTCTTTGTGACCGATCACGCCGCAGCTTATCTGTCCGATGCCGACTGACCCTTGGGGTAGCTTCATTAAAAAATATCAATTCAGCGTCGTCGCAGTACAATCGGCTGCAGTCACGCGCGGTCTAATGTCGCCGGGGGCGTCTCAAAATGTCGTAGACTCGCGTGTCCATCATAATCCGGCCGATTTCAGTGTACTGACGCTACCCGGTATAAATTATACCACACATAACTTTTATGTTGACGAGATCCATATTATAAGAAACGACATCACAGAGAGACATATCACAATCGTGTAAGATCAAAACATTTCACTAAATGAAGTCAGTAAAAACTGTATCTAAACGTGACGACGATGTATGAGTGTCTGGAAGTTGGCAAATGTAGACTCATGTAGGGAAACTGCCTCGTTGTGTTCCAGTGTACTGATCCCACGGAAAATCCTTCGCTCCTTTAGAGTGGTCACCGAAACCGGAAAATGGAAACCACGAGCTTGTGTGATTTCTTTTCCCGCGTTCTCTTTTATCCAACTGTTTCCCGGGTGTCAGGCGATTCCTGACGGGCTAACCGTCTGACGGAGCACGCGCCATTAGCGCCTGCCTTATGGCGTAGTCAGGGTATTTTTGTTGGAAAACGTTTCCGACGGTCTGGTCTCTAGTGTATGCTGGCGGTGTAGAACAGTGAAGGCCCAAGTACAAACACACGTGTTCGGACAGAGTTTCAGCGGTTTTAAGATAAAAACAGGAGAAACAGGCAATTTTTCGACTGCGGATGTTACATAAGCAATTCACACGCTACATATTTGGACATCAACGAACCGGATTTGCGATCGGCTAAATCCGTTGAGGGTGTAGTTTTAAGTCAAGTAGGTCACACTATACGTATTCGCTACCCTGAGCGCTGTACCCCCGACCCAACCGAGCGATCACTGGATATTGTAGATATGGCACTACTCCGACCGTACCATTCCATCCT
>BSQZ01000024.1:4915000-4945000 GCA_033239005.1 Lamellibrachia satsuma
GGAGGCGGAGGCGGAGGCGGAGGCGGAGGCGGAGGCGGCGGCGGAGGCGGCGGCGGAGGCGGCGGCGGCGGCGGCGGACAACAAATAAAACATTTCTGTTGTTTCCGTTCGAAGGAAGAGGAAGAAGAAAAGAAGAAGAAAAGAAATAGAAAAAATAGAAATATAAAAACAAAATAATAACAATATAATGATTATGATGATGATGATGATTATGATGATGATGATGATGATGAGTAGGAGGAGGAGAAGGAGGAGGAGGATAATGATGATGACGATGATGATGATGACGACGACGACGACGAAAAAGAAGATCATGATGATCAGGAAAGAAGAAAAAGAACAAGTAGAGGAAGATAAAACGAAGAATCAGACAAACGTTCCAGACAAGCGCCCCGAGGGACACATTCATATAAGGTAGACGTAACCCTTCCCCCAAATCAAATCCGACGCGTCGCCGTTGCTATTACCGTTGCCATTACCGTCACCCCAATATCCTAACCATATCCGTAGCAGCACGCATACACGAAACGTACACTCTAACTTCATTTGGCAGTGGGAACCGGGTGTGGATTCAGAAACTTTCGGTGTCCACAGGGATAGTATTAACATTTTACTGGCGTCCGGGTCTTGGGTTAGCGAAGGCCAGTTTCGCACTGTAAACGAAAGAATTTATTAGTCTATCGAATGATTTCATCAAAACGAGAAATTACTGGCTTGTGTGCATGGGTGTATATTCTGATGTGGCTGCACATGCGTAAGCAACCAACGTCACGTGGCTGGCGTTGAGTACGTTGCAGATGGCTGAACATGCGTTGAATAGCGGTGGCATTCAGTTTCTTATGGCTGGTCCGAAATCGTCTTTCCTGCTCAGTGCGAATGTTTTCGACATCAAGAGTTGATAGCCGGTCTTGAGGCTGTTTATTCCGCTAGTTAGTTCAGCCGTGATGCAGCCAGCGTCAGTTGAGATGGCATCTTCGGTTAATGCGTCCACGTGGAACTTGTGTTTGAACTCTTCATATCGATCAGATAAGATAACTCGTGTGTTAGTCTTGGCACGCAGTTCGCCACGCAACCTCGTCGAGTGTTCCTTTGAGATGGTTCACGCACGGCGTTGACAATGTAGTCGTATTTGGCGGACGTTGCCGAAGCGTCGAGATCCTCACAGGCGAGCACTACTCCATCGTATTCTTTGTGTGTAGTTTTTTGGTAGTTAGGCCCATGCTATAGGTGTCATATAGCGGGTGAAGGTAGCACGCACGCACGCGCGCTCGCACGCACGCACATACGCAAGCACGTACTGGATATGCTTGATAGAAAGATTGCTTGTGAAGGTTGCCATGACATGGGCCGCGACGCAAGCGTTCTTGATATATGTGGTTCGTATATCTGTTTTAGTGGGACGCGGTGGCGTTGTGGTTAGAGCACAGGACTCTCAATCGAAAGATCCCGGTTTCGAATCGTCTTGCTACCTTTTTGAAAGCGCATAGCGCTTTGAACGGTCGTATACGGACTAGATAGTCCACTATATTAGAAGATACCTGTACATGTTGTTATCCAATGTGAACGCGTCCCGTTTGCATGCTTGGTTCAGAGGGCGAGGGGATATACTGTGTCGTACTCCTATATATTATATAGGGGCACGACACAGTCCATCAGAGCGCGGCGCTCTACGTTGGGAGGCGCACTGTCTAGATACTATGAAGTACTTTTTTTTTACAGTCTCTGTCTGTCTCTCTGTCTGTCTGTCTGTCTGTCTTTCTGTCTGTCTGTCTGTCTGTCTGTCTGGCTGGCTGGCTGGCTGGCTGGCTGGCTGGCTGGCTGGCTGGCTGGCTGGCTGGCTGGCTGGCTGGCTGGCTGGCTGGCTGGCTGGCTGGCTGGCTGGCTGTTTCCTCGTAACTCCGTCATGCAGTTTCGCATGAATGGGGTTGAACTTTTGCAACGTGCCGGGAGTCCGCGGGGACGGTTCGTATACATTACAAATATTATGAAAAAATTCGCCGAGGAACCTATATGTGGACACTTGTCGTAGATGGCGTAACTCAAAACATTAGGAGTTTGTATAATTACGTACAATTGCTAACACGCTGCGTGTGTTTTCTATGACTGTTCCGGATCAACGTCAAACGTCCACACAGTTTTCTTCGTACGTCATGAACGAAACCGGCAGTTGAACATGATTTTGATGAAGTTGTCATTGCCATAGCATTGCCCTGCCAAACTTTAACTGGGCAGTGTGAGGATTCATAAGTGTGAGGAGTCATAAGTATGAGGAGTCATAAGTGTGAGGAGTCATAAGTGTGAGGAGTCATAAGTGTGAGGGGTCATAAGTGTGAGGAGTCATAAGTGTGAGGGGTCATAAGTGTGAGTAGTCATAAGTGTGAGGAGTCATAAGTGTGAGGAGTCATAAGTGTGAGGAGTCATAAGTATGAGGAGTCATAAGTGTGAGGGGTCATATGTATGAGGAGTCATAAGTGTGAGGAGTCATAAGTATGAGGAGTCATAAGTGTGAGGGGTCATAAGTATGAGGAGTCATAAGTGTGAGGAGTCATAAGTATGAGGAGTCATAAGTGTGAGGAGTCATAAGTGTGAGGAGTCATAAGTGTGAGGAGTCATAAGTATGAGGAGTCATAAGTGTGAGGAGTCATAAGTGTGAGGGGTCATAAGTGTGAGTAGTCATAAGTGTGAGGAGTCATAAGTGTGAGGGGTCATAAGTGTGAGGAGTCATAAGTGTGAGGAGTCATAAGTGTGAGTAGTCATAAGTGTGAGGAGTCATAAGTGTGAGGAGTCATAAGTGTGAGTAGTCATAAGTGTGAGTAGTCATAAGTGTGAGGAGTCATAAGTGTGAGGAGTCATAAGTGTGAGTAGTCATAAGTGTGAGGAGTCATAAGTGTGAGGGGTCATAAGTGTGAGGAGTCATAAGTGTGAGGGGTCATAAGTGTGAGGGGTCATAAGTGTGAGGAGTCATAAGTGTGAGTAGTCATAAGTGTGAGGAGTCATAAGTGTGAGGAGTCATAAGTGTGAGGAGTCATAAGTGTGAGGAGTCATAAGTGTGAGTAGTCATAAGTGTGAGGAGTCATAAATGTGAGGGGTCATAAGTGTGAGGGGTCATAAGTGTGAGGAGTCATAAGTGTGAGGAGTCATAAGTGTGAGGAGTCATAAGTGTGAGTAGTCATAAGTGTGAGTAGTCATAAGTGTGAGGAGTCATAAGTGTGAGGAGTCATAAGTGTGAGTAGTCATAAGTGTGAGGAGTCATAAGTGTGAGGGGTCATAAGTGTGAGTAGTCATAAGTGTGAGGAGTCATAAGTGTGAGGAGTCATAAGTGTGAGTAGTCATAAGTGTGAGGAGTCATAAGTGTGAGGGGTCATAAGTGTGAGTAGTCATAAGTGTGAGGAGTCATAAGTGTGAGGAGTCATAAGTGTGAGGAGTCATAAGTGTGAGGAGTCATAAGTGTGAGTAGTCATAAGTGTGAGGAGTCATAAGTGTGAGTAGTCATAAGTGTGAGTAGTCATAAGTGTGAGGAGTCATAAGTGTGAGGAGTCATAAGTGTGAGGAGTCATAAGTGTGAGGAGTCATAAGTGTGAGTAGTCATAAGTGTGAGGAGTCATAAGTGTGAGTAGTCATAAGTGTGAGTAGTCATAAGTGTGAGGAGTCATAAGTGTGAGGAGTCATAAGTGTGAGGAGTCATAAGTGTGAGGAGTCATAAGTGTGAGGAGTCATAAGTGTGAGTAGTCATAAGTGTGAGGAGTCATAAGTGTGAGGAGTCATAAGTGTGAGTAGTCATAAGTGTGAGGAGTCATAAGTGAGGGTCATAAGTGTGAGGAGTCATAAGTGTGAGTAGTCAGTGTAAGTGTGTGAGGAGTCATAAGTGTGAGGAGTCATAAGTGTGAGGAGTCATAAGTGTGAGGAGTCATAAGTGTGAGTAGTCATAAGTGTGAGGAGTCATAAGTGTGAGGAGTCATAAGTGTGAGTAGTCATAAGTGTGAGGAGTCATAAGTGTGAGGAGTCATAAGTGTGAGTAGTCATAAGTGTGAGGAGTCATAAGTGTGAGGAGTCATAAGTGTGAGGAGTCATAAGTGTGAGGAGTCATAAGTGTGAGGAGTCATAAGTGTGAGGAGTCATAAGTGTGAGGAGTCATAAGTGTGAGTAGTCATAAGTGTGAGTAGTCATAAGTGTGAGTAGTCATAAGTGTGAGTAGTCATAAGTGTGAGGAATCATAAGTGTGAGGAGTCATAAGTGTGAGTAGTCATAAGTGTGAGGAGTCATAAGTGTGAGGGGTCATAAGTGTGAGGAGTCATAAGTGTGAGGAGTCATAAGTGTGAGGAGTCATAAGTGTGAGGAGTCATAAGTGTGAGGGGTCATAAGTGTGAGGAGTCATAAGTGTGAGGGGTCATAAGTGTGAGGAGTCATAAGCTCCTGCAGCGGCTGCCTTTTCTCCTGTACAACGCCGGGTTACTCGGCTATGTAACTATACGTTATAGAAGACTGGCGTGAACCATTAATTTTGTAAAGAGCAGTAAAATGTGGCAGGCAGCTATAGAATTGCGGCAAACAGTTCTCAATATTTCACCAACTGTAACGTATCCAAACAGAACCATCTGATATTTTGGTGCGAAACTATAATTCATCTTCCTCTCACGCTGTAGTGGTCCAAGTGCTGTCGACGTTCCGCCTTCGTTCCGCCGATATTCTGCCGATGTTCCGTCGTGTTCCGCGTTGTGATCCCAGCTGAAGGGCATCAAGCAGCCAGTGCGCTTCACGGATAAAGGTCTAAACAAACTCTGAAAAAAGTAACACGAAAGTCGTAGCTCGAGGCATATTTATATAAAACAGCGGACGCCAGCGCTGGCCTGCTAACAGTCCGTACTCATATCTACGGGTCGTGCCTCTCGTAGGCACGTGGCCCTTACTTAATCCTGTTCGCTTCGACTGGAGCTAAGGACCGAATTAATACCTTCCAACTGAGCCCTGCCGGGGGGCTGTTTTCTTTCGTACTAGTCTTTCTATTGCCAAACTGGTTCAGTTCCTCGTTGACCGACCTCCCCGGGGTAAGGTAAAGTCATCCCCATGGCCAGTGCTTAAACCTGGTTTCTGTAGTGCGAAGCAACTTAGAGTGCAGTTATACTGACTCTCCTGGACGGGACACTAGTCCATCGCAGGTACCTTCCAAACAGTGTTTGTACTCATTTGCAGCTGAGTAGACTGAGGCAAAGTAGGGTAAACGAAATTGCCTAAGCTTCGGAAAACGAACCGTACCCAGTGTGGGTCTTGAACTCACAACCCTCGAATTTAGAGTCCAACACCTTAATCACCAGGCCACGGCTGCTCCCCGGGTATCATTTAGTATTCCAGCTGTTCGTGCATGCGCGGTGCACTCCGGCGTGACATTGGCTCCAAGGTCTGTCGTGTGACAATGGTTCAAGGGTATGTTGTGTGAAATTGGCTCCAGGGCATGTTGTGTGACATTGCATCCAGTGCCTCTCGTGTGACGTTGGCTCCAAGGCCTGTCTTGTGACTTTGGTTCCAGGGCCTCTCGTGTGACATTGTTTCCAGGGCCTGTCATGTGACATTGCATCCGTGGCCTGTCTTGGGACTTTGGTTCCAGAGCTTCATGTGTGACATTGTTTCCAGGGCCTGTCGTGTGACTTTAACTCCTGTACCTGCCCTGTGACATTGGCCTGTGGTGTGACGTCGGTGTGACATTCGCTTTCCCTTGATCTGTGCTATACCCTGTTGTCTGCCTCCATCAGTAGGCATGACAGATCGACCTGTTGAAAAGCTGATGTTTTAGTTGCTGTGTTGACCAATGGGGTTGCTTGCTGCAATTCACGAGGCCGACATACGGGAACTGTCGTTGCTGATCGGACGGGTAATGATAGGTATTTCCTGGAAACGTTCTTTGAAGTCTGGGCTCGGGCGCGTCTCAGCCGTCTTGTTCCCCCCCCCCCCAAAAAGACAGCAAGTCGGGCGAAGTATACAAATGGCACACTCCCATACACTCTGTAGGATATGTGCCAGGGCAGTATAGTAACTCTCTGTGGGAATCTCATATAGCGGTGTTTTTCTACAAAGCCTTCACCACAGTGCGTTAAAATAATACAAACGTTCCAGTGATTAAAACAGTTCGACGTACTTGATTGTTTACTGTCGTCGCTGTTCCTCCGAGTACCACTAACACTCGAGGCGCCCGACGGTGGAAACTATCCGATGGTTAGGGACTGTTACGACTCAACAGCAAGAAATGTTATGAACGCTGCCAATCTGAAAATAAATTGCGCCGAGATCCTCTCTCGGACTCGAATCTCGCAGCGAAGACCGACGACGTGAAATCGGCGGAGTTGCGGGAATCTTTGTTTTCTCACAATCGCTGCAATTAACGCCGCCGCCGCCGCCGACGCCATCGATTTTACGACAGGCGACGCTCGCTTTGTTACTGCGATCGCGTCTAACGCGAGACGGTCTTTTTGGCGATGTTCGAGGACGTCCAGCGTGCGTCGGACGCAAAGCAGGTTGTCTCTGTCTGTATCTGAAACTGTTAGTCGTGCGAATGACCGTTTAGCGTAGCGATGTTGTTCATGAAAGATCCGTTAGTGGGTTTAAATGTTTTTTTTATTTCATGAACAATGGTCTGGTTTCACCCACTAACAATGCAGTGTTGCACAGTAAAGCGCCCACCCAAGTGATTGAAGTGGCCTGATTAAAGGGGTGGTCGAATTACAGAGGCTGGTCAAATATGCAGATGTGAAACAAACAGAGTATATGATAAATGGCTGTGTGTGTGTGTGTGTGTGTGTGTGTGTGTGTGTGTGTGTGTGTGTGTGTGTGTGTGTGTGTGTGTGTGTGTGTGTGTGTGTGTGTGTGTGTGTGTGTGTGTGTGTGTGTGTGTGTGTGTGTGTGTGTGTGTGTGTGTGTGTGTGTGTGTGTGTGTGTGTGTGTGTGTGTGTGTGTGTGTGTGTGTGTGTGTGTGTGTGTGTGTGTGTGTGTGTGTGTGTGTGTGTGTGTGTGTGTGTGTGTGTGTGTGTGTGTGTGTGTGTGTGTGTGTGTGTGTGTGTGTGTGTGTGTGTGTGTGTGTGTGTGTGTGTGTGTGTGTGTGTGTGTGTGTGTGTGTGTGTGTGTGTGTGTGTGTGTGTGTGTGTGTGTGTGTGTGTGTGTGTGTGTGTGTGTGTGTGTGTGTGTGTGTGTGTGTGTGTGTGTGTGTGTGTGTGTGTGTGTGTGTGTGTGTGTGTGTGTGTGTGTGTGTGTGTGTGTGTGTGTGTGTGTGTGTGTGTGTGTGTGTGTGTGTGTGTGTGTGTGTGTGTGTGTGTGTGTGTGTGTGTGTGTGTGTGTGTGTGTGTGTGTGTGTGTGTGTGTGTGTGTGTGTGTGTGTGTGTGTGTGTGTGTGTGTGTGTGTGTGTGTGTGTGTGTGTGTGTGTGTGTGTGTGTGTGTGTGTGTGTGTGTGTGTGTGTGTGTGTGTGTGTGTGTGTGTGTGTGTGTGTGTGTGTGTGTGTGTGTGTGTGTGTGTGTGTGTGTGTGTGTGTGTGTGTGTGTGTGTGTGTGTGTGTGTGTGTGTGTGTGTGTGTGTGTGTGTGTGTGTGTGTGTGTGTGTGTGTGTGTGTGTGTGTGTGTGTGTGTGTGTGTGTGTGTGTGTGTGTGTGTGTGTGTGTGTGTGTGTGTGTGTGTGTGTGTGTGTGTGTGTGTGTGTGTGTGTGTGTGTGTGTGTGTGTGTGTGTGTGTGTGTGTGTGTGTGTGTGTGTGTGTGTGTGTGTGTGTGTGTGTGTGTGTGTGTGTGTGTGTGTGTGTGTGTGTGTGTGTGTGTGTGTGTGTGTGTGTGTGTGTGTGTGTGTGTGTGTGTGTGTGTGTGTGTGTGTGTGTGTGTGTGTGTGTGTGTGTGTGTGTGTGTGTGTGTGTGTGTGTGTGTGTGTGTGTGTGTGTGTGTGTGTGTGTGTGTGTGTGTGTGTGTGTGTGTGTGTGTGTGTGTGTGTGTGTGTGTGTGTGTGTGTGTGTGTGTGTGTGTGTGTGTGTGTGTGTGTGTGTGTGTGTGTGTGTGTGTGTGTGTGTGTGTGTGTGTGTGTGTGTGTGTGTGTGTGTGTGTGTGTGTGTGTGTGTGTGTGTGTGTGTGTGTGTGTGTGTGTGTGTGTGTGTGTGTGTGTGTGTGTGTGTGTGTGTGTGTGTGTGTGTGTGTGTGTGTGTGTGTATATATGTGGACGTTTGACGTAGGCAACAAATGGCATAACTGGCAACAATCATAACACTTGTACGTACTGTATATTGTTCTCAGGTATTTCCCTCTGATCTACATTATTATAATAATTCGGTCGAACCCCCCGACCTCCCCCCCCACAGGGCGGGTATGATCCCAAATGGATTCTTTCCAGCATCGATATCCCAAACGAAATGGGAGTGTTATGCTCCACGTTATCGTATGCTTTACAGCGGTATATGTTGTATACATAGCGCGCAGCATTTCAATACAACCAGTTATTGCCACGATCCGTAATCGTGGCCGTCTCTCGCTAGCAACGACGCCCCCCTAACCGCCTGGTCGTCTTGTCTCACGTCTCCCTGCGTCGTCGAGCCCGGCCGGCTTACAATGATGGCCCACGCGGGTCGTTTCCGCGCATTGTTTCGGCTTCGAGTAGCGTAATGATCGGCGACAATCGATAGCGAAGACAGTAGTTAGCTGCGACGGTCGCGTTTCAGCCGCCGTCACGTCGAGCCGCGTGCACAGAAAACGTCGCATTACCGATAATCGGACGACGTCGTTAGCGCGACGGCAGCGACGGACGCTAACGAGCAGCGACGAGCGCGTCAGCGGACAAAGCGGTGCACGGTAACGAACGTCGCCGCGCGCGCACTCGAACATGTCCGCGCACGAACGGTGAAAGGGAATAGACGATATTCTCAACCGTGCGCATTAGCACTAGATTTCTTTCGGAAATTGTAATTTTTAATTATAAATATTTCGAAACCTAGCTGTTTCGGGCATTGCAGTGACGTCACAAACATAGTGCAATGACGTAATAAACATATCACAATGACGTCACAAACACATGCCATAACACACGCACTTATATATATACTAAGGTGTGTAAGCACAGAGTCGCAGACCCATTGGTAAAGCAAGGGTTAATGGAGCATGTATAAAAAAATACACAACAACAACATAATAGAATCACATTATTTTCTTTGTAACACACATGCCATAACACACGCACTTATATACACATATTCTAAGGTGTGTAAGCACAGAGTCGCAGACCCATTGGTAAAGCAAGGGTTAATGGAGCATGTATAAAAAAATACACAACAACAACATAATAGAATCACATTATTTTCTTTGTAACATACATGCCATAACACACGCACTTATATACACATATTCTAAGGTGTGTAAGCACAAAGTCGCAGACCCATTGGTAAAGCAAGGGTTAATGGAGCATGTATAAAAAAAAGTTAACAAGTTAAAATTGAACTGTTTCTTGGTCATTCAGAGCCGCGATTTTTAAACCCGGCTCGGCTGACGCAAGCCAATGGGAATTTATATCACCCACGCCCTTGCCACCAGGGGTTTCTGACTGCATCAGTACCCCGGCAGACCGACCTGTTGAAACGCTGACTATTCAGTTGTTGTGTTAACCAATGGGATTACTCGCTGGAATGTGCGGGGCTTGCATACGGGAACTGAACTTGTGACCTACTTACGGGTACTTAACGTGTGACCTACATACGGGAACTTAACTTTGATTGGTAGTGGACCCGTCGTCGCTGGTCCGACGGGTATTGGTAGACATTTCCTAGAAACGCTCTTTGAAGTTTTTGGAGCGGGCGCGTCTCACCCGTCTGGTTCCAAGAAACACGTCGATCTATATTAAGAAGAACGCCTGAAAGAATGTGGTTTAACAACTCTAGAGACAAGGAGGTTAAGAGGAGATCAGATTGAAGTTTTTAAGATATTGAATGGGTATGAAAATATTGATAGAAATATGTTTTTCTCACTCAAGAAGGATAGCAGAACTAGAGGACATGAGGAAAAATTAGTAAAGGATCAATGTAGATTGGATATCAGGAAGCACTCGTTCTCACAGAGGACAATAAATGAATGGAACAAATTATCTACAGATTGTGTAACTGCTAGCAGCGTGAATATGTTTAAAAACAAGGTTGACACATATCTCAGGAGGGCGGGTTATAAGTAGATGAACATTGTTGGACTCTCGATAAGCCAATGGCTTCCTTGTCCACTTGCCATCTGGGCCTTTGGCTTGGATGGCAAATCTTGTTAAATCTTGTTAAATCTATATATGTCAGAAGAAGTATAAAGTGATTTGGAGCACTGCCGTACACCGTGCAGGATGTACGCCAGGGATAGAGTAGTAACACTACAACTGCCGTACACCGTGCAGGATGTATGCCAGGGATAGAGCAGTAACATTACAACTGCCGTACACCGTGCAGGATGTATGCCAGGGATAGAGCAGTAACACTACAACTGCCGTACACCGTGCAGGATGTATGCCAGGGATAGAGTAGTAACACTACAACTGCCGTACACCGTGCAGGATGTACGCCAGGGATAGAGTAGTAACACTACAACTGCCGTACACCGTGCAGGATGTATGCCAGGGATAGAGCAGTAACATTACAACTGCCGTACACCGTGCAGGATGTATGCCAGGGATAGAGTAGTAACACTACAACTGCCGTACACCGTGCAGGATGTATGCCAGGGATAGAGTAGTAACACTACAACTGGCGTACACCGTGCAGGATGTACGCCAGGGATAGAGTAGTAACACTACAACTGCCGTACACCGTGCAGGATGTATGCCAGGGATAGAGCAGTAACATTACAACTGGCTCGCGAGAATATTCCCTCTACATACGAAGCCGTTGTAGCTACAGCATGTTACCCTGAACTGATACTAGGTGGAGTGGACGACACGCGCACGCGCACTCGCTGCTATAGTATATTCGAGAAAGGTAGCATACAGCTGCTATAGTAGACACGAGAAAGGTAATATACAGCTGTTATACGTTCGATGTCATGTCAAATTAATGTTGATGTCAACGACAGCTGCGTTAGTTATTTCTTACTTGTTACTTCTGTCTCCAACACACTGGGGATAAAACCAATTTGGATTAATTATTAATTTGGAAATGACAATACCTTACTTGACTACGGACAAAGACCGTTTATCACACTTTGTTTCGTGTCGTCTCACTCATCCGCTGTGGAGTTTTCGTCAAATCCTATATACCATTTGTTTCTCGAGAAAACCAACATGCCACCAGTTCCCCGTCAGATGTCGCCAAAAACAAGGTCCACATTCTGCAGCAACTAAAAAACTAATCTCGTGCGCAACAAAAGTGCATGCAGTAGTCTACAAATGTGCCCCTTACTTTGTTCAGAAACTATTTTATCAAGGTACAAACAATTCTTGAAAGTAAACATAATTCGCACTCGATTCATACGCCATGGACCCGTAAGTGAAACGGTGATCTAACCCCACTGGCCTACATGAAGATCAGGTGTTAAGACGGAAACTAAACCGTCCGCGACAAGACCACAACACGCTTCTGCCTAATAGACGCGGGACATTTATCGAATAAACACAGTCAAGAAAAGCACAAGTGTGTTGTGGGAGTGTGTTTTGGGAGCGTGTTGTTGGAATGTGTTGTGGTAGTATGTTATGGGAGTGTGCTCAGGAAGAGTGTTGTGGGAAGCGTGTTGTGGGTGTTTGTCGTGGTAGTGTGTTGTGGTAACGTGTTATGGTAGTGCATGTGTCGCTGAAGTGTGTTGTGGAAGTGTGGTGTAGGAGTGTGTTGTGGGAGTGGGTTCTGGGAGTGTGTTAGGAGTGTTTGTCCTTCCTACGTCCATCCTGTTCGTCCGCACTCTTTGCCGCTGCCGCTGCCGCTGCCGCTGCCGCTGCCGCTGCCGCTGCCGCTGCCGCTGCCGCTGCCGCTGCCGCTGCCGCTGCCGCTGCCACAATCAACCCCGACAGTTTGACTACACTTGTTTACGTAATAGTAAAAAAAAATAAACGGGTAATAAACATACGTGCATAGGTTTATTCCATAGTCAAACCTTTAAATTAATAGATATTGCATGGCATAGCAACGTGCATAATTCACAAATTAAGCAGCACTGCACGTCTAGCGAGAAAATCCATAGGGAAAATAGTGTATCCGGTCAAATTAATTAATTCGCCAAGAAACGGCATCCTGATCAATCTCGTGTCACTACCAATAAAGCTGAAAAACGTTCGCGACAAAATCCATTCCCAAGAAATGTGCGTGCGTAATTCCGCGTGAAACGAGGCGAGCGACCGAGCGACTGAGCGACGCGTCGCGCTGCCGCCGCGTGCCAATCTACGCCGCATCGACGATGACGCATTCTCGGCATTTCACTGTCGTTGCGGCCACTTCTTGGAAGACTGGCTCTCTTTCCGGTTGTGTATATCCATACAAGCACGAACGCACGCACGCACGCACGCACGCACGCACGCACGCACGCACGCACGCACGCACGCACGCACGCACGCAAACACACACACACACACACAAATATAGGCTGTTCATATAGGCCTGTCCAAAAATCCCAAGTCTCATATACTTTTTATTGCATGTTCAAAAACCCAGTTTAAATAAATTTGGATAAGTACGAAATATATTTTGGATAAGTATACGAAATACGTGCTCTAACATAGTAAGTAACATACATGTACTATGTTATGTTAATTAATTTTTTTTATTCAACATATAATACAGCTGTATCTAAAACTCCCTTCCCTACTTTGTTGTCCTCTGCAACAATTCAGTTGCACATTAACATGGGCGTCGCTGAGAATATAGACATACGCATATACACATATATATATATATATATATATATATATATATATATATATATATATATATATATATATATATATATACATATATATATATATATATACATATATATATATATATATATATATATATATATATATATATATATATATATATATATATATATATATATATATATATATATATATATATATATATATATATATATATATATATATATATATATATATATATATATATATATATATATATTTACACATATATCACCGAAAGGAGGCCACCGGGTCAAAGTTACTGCCGCTTTATTCGTATGCAATGAACCTGGAAGCAAATTAAGTATCTATCCCCAGAGCAACTGCCGCCATGCTCCGGTTGACCTTGCCATCGATGACGTCAGTAGTTATAGTGCACTATAACTGCTGACGTCACTTCAACAGTTTGTTATATGAAAAACGACTAAAGGAATGTGGTTTAGCAACCCTAGAGACTATGAGGTTAAGGGGAGATCAAAGTGTTTAAGATATCGAATGGATATGAACATATTGATAGAAATATTCTTTAATAAAAGTATATAGAGGACACGAAGTAACATTAAATAAAACTGGAGGAAACGAAGAAACATTAGTGAAGGATCAGTCTTGATTTGACATTAGAAAGCACTCATTCTCCCAGAGGACAATAAATGAATGGAACAAATTATCCACAGATGCATGTGTAAATGCCAGCGGCGTGAATGTGTTGAAAAACAAAATTTACAAACATCTCAGAAGAGCGGGTTACACACTGGTGAAAATGTTTTTGGACTCTCGATAAATCCTAGTCCACTTGCCGTCTTGGAGTTTTGCCTTGGGTGGTGGCAAGCTCCAGTCAGGCCAAGCACTCGGGCCCACCCTCGGTTTGCGGAGATCTGCTTCGCGCTGCATTCACGTCGTACGAAGAACTCAATGAAACGTTTAGGCACATTTTATGTCGAATATGCACAAACGAGAATTTTCGAAGAACGCTATAATATTTATAACACATACATTCGACATGCGACGTGCGAGAAACTTCTGCTTTCGGAGGTGCAGACGGTATGAATGTCTCGTGAAACTAGACCCACGGGCATATGTAATTGTGGCTCGTGCAAGAATAGGACCTTATTGTCAAGTAGTCACGTGTCGTTGTCGGCTCATTTAAAACTCCGTCCTTGGTTGATTTAGCCGATCACGAATCAGGTTATTTGATGTTTAAAGTTGTAGTGTGTATGTGTGTGCATGGTGTCAGTAATATGCGCAGTACAGATTAAGGAATGTATACACACTTTTATTAAAATCAATGAAAAAATTTACTTTGATCGTTAGATCGGGTGACTTGTGAAAGGGTGAATAGCCTTAAGCTATGGTATACATAACCAGACCACCTTCGCTCTTTTCGCATAATTTTGACCGCATCCGGTCAAAAATAGTTAAACAATTTGTCCGATGATTTCACCAAAACCCAAACTAAATCAGAAATGTACAAACTTACTGCATATATATATATATATATATATATATATATATATATATATATATATATATATATATATATATATATATATATATATATATATATATATATATATATATATATATATATATATATATATATATATATATATATATATATATATATATATATATATATATATATATATATGTAGTGGAAACTAAATAGATTCAACAGTTTCGCAAAATTAGTCTGAAACGAGACGCACGAAAACCTAGAACTGAGGAGGGAGATTTAACGCGTGCGGCGGCAACTGCGGTGCCCATTAGACGCTGTTTGTGGACATCGTCCCCGAGTCGTCGCGTGCTACTACAGCGAGCCAATGCACGTATCGCAAAGGTCCTATCATAAAGTACACCAATAAATTTACGGGCCTGTACTTTCGCACTAACGCATGCACGCACGCACACTCGCATAAACACAAAAGCAAAAAAACTATTTGTCAGTATTGATTATGTCTGTATTATATATATATATATATATATATATATATATATATATATATATATATATATATATATATATATATATATATATATATATATATATATATATATATATATATATATATATTAGTGCCCTGCGCGGGCCGGGCTTTTGGTCCAAGCCCGGCACGGCCCGCCTGGGCTGAAAACAATTTAAACACATCGGGCTTGGGCCGGGCCTGGGCCTAGTGTGAGCGGGCCGGGCCGGGCCTGGACATAATCAAAATATTCATACAAAACACCGATTATTACTTTATTTTTTAAAATAAAAACTGAGTATAAATTGTAATTCCGTTTAATGAATGCTTAAAATTATTTCTTTAGTATTATATAGTTGCAAATTGAGACCTTGCATGGAATCTAATGACTCCATAAGTTCACTTGGCTGGAAGTAGCCAGGCCCAAATGTTTAAAATTAGAAATATTTGCAGAGGCAATCAAGCCATGATTAACCATCAACTTATCACCCTTTGACCCTACCAGTGGACATTCTATTGTCTAGGTCTTCCCTCCAAACATTGCCCACCTGAAAGACCTGCCCACTGCCAAGTGCACACTAGGCCACTAGCCCACTACCCAGTACCCAACCCAGTTGGTAATTGGTATTTCTCCCCAGTCCTAATTCATTCACACTTGTACTAATTCACACGTTTGAACGTGTCTGTCTCAGGCTAGTGACTGCAGGCCTGCTGGAAATGCCACTGGGTGTCAGTGCCAGTGGGTGACATTTAATTGAAATATCATATTAAATTATGTTAACTTAGTTGAGCTAATTCAATTAACAATATAAATTGGGATTATGGCTTGCATATGGGTTACGTCAGGGTTAGATAAATAAATATCCTACCCTAACAATAAACCAATACATTAAAGCCAAATATAACACATGTTACCATGTTTAATAGTATTGACACTAAGAAGTTTTTCTTTATTTTTCTTCAGGATATTCGTAAGTTTGAAGAAGTTGGTGGTGCTGAATTCATCCAGCACACTATGGACCTTTGTTTATTTAATAAAACAATAAGTCTCTTTTACAGTTTATTTGTTTTTCGCTTTTGTTATAAGATTATAGGTTTATCTTCTCTAAACTTAGCGGGCCGCAGGCTTGCGGGCCGCGGGCTTACCCATCTTTGGCCCGCGGGTATGTGCCGGGCCTGGGCCTGAAACTTGCGGGCCGGGCCGGGCCTGGGCCAAACATTCACGGCCTGGGTCGGGCCTGGGCCGGGCCTGGGCCTAAATTATAGTTTGCGGGCCTGGGCCGGGCCGGGTTTGAAAAATTATTGCGGGCCTGGACTCTCTCTAACTGCTAATTGCGGGCCGGGCTTGGGATCAAATTCTAGGCCCGCGCAGGGCACTAATATATAATTATTATTATTATTATATATATATATATATATATATATATATATATATATATATATATATATATATATATATATATATATATATATATATATATATATATATATATATATATATATATATATACGCACGCACGCGCGCGCCCACACACACACCACACAGAACTAGCAAAATCCTCATGAGACGCATTATGTATAGGAACTCCATTTCGACAGCGGTCGCCAAAGGGCTAAACATCTTGGATAATAATTGTTGCCGCGGACGGTCCGACGAAACTCCGGATGGACGGGCCCGACTGAGCGACATGAAGACTGTTATTGACTCATGGCTCGTGTGTAAAGAGCTAGGAAACGCTATAAAACACCGCATAATTGCATTGTAAGACTCGGCCAGTGCAGACAAATCAATACGGACCCGTGAAATAGATCGGGTGCACCAGTGGGCAGTGCAGTGGAGACTACGTGTATAGCAAGTACACGCGCTGGCTCTATTTGTATTAGGTGTGTGAGGAAACACTAATATATATCCACTGTCACGTGTGTTTTGTATTATGACAGACACATTAGAAAGCCACATGAATGTAAGCAACTGGTTTGCTCTTTTCATTCTTTCTTAGAATGTAAGATGTTACGGGCGACGATACAGAATATTCCGTGGGCGTTCAGTGTAACCAGTGCGCTCAGAAGGTCTGTCTTCATCAGACTTATGTTGCTGAATGCCATTATAAACCCCTTTTTTATAATTATAAACAAAACTTGTTCATGCCACTGAATACGCTATTTAAAGTTTGCTATGATTTTAACGGTTGTTTTTCAATCGTGCGTGCGTGCGTGCGTGCGTGCGTGCGTGCGTGCGTGCGTGCGTGCGTGCGTGCGAGCGAGCGCGCGTGCAATTGGACCATCGTCGTTGACGGTCTGCTCATTTTGGCGAAGGAACGCAGTGTTCTATGATTAGTACAACTAAAAGAAACCCTTTGTCCCATTAGTGGTACCTTCAATTAGTGGTACCTCCATTAGTGGTACCTCCATTAGTGGTACCTCCATTAGTGGTACCTCCATTAGTGGTACCACTATTAGTGGTACCTCCATTAGTGGTACCTCCATTAGTGATACCTCCATTAGTGGTACCTCTATTAGTGGTACCTCCATTAGTGGTACCTCCATTAGTGGTACCTCCATTAGTGGTACCTCCATTAGTGGTACCTCCATTAGTGGTACCTCCATTAGTGGTACCTCCATTAGTGGTACCTCCATTAGTGGTACCTCCATTAGTGATACCTCCATTAGTGGTACCTCCATTAGTGGTACCTCCATTAGTGGTACCTCCATTAGTGGTACCTCCATTAGTGGTACCTCCATTAGTGGTACCTCCATTAGTGGTACCTCCATTAGTGGTACCTCCATTAGTGGTACCTCCATTAGTGGTACCTCCATTAGTGGTACCTCCATTAGTGGTACCTCCATTAGTGGTACCTCTATTAGTGGTACCTCCATTAGTGGTACCTCTATTAGTGGTACCTCTATTAGTGGTACCTCCACTCTTATTCCAGACAAACATGTTTCAAACAGAATACTAGGTCAAACCTTCGGCTTCCTTCGTGTAAACAAAAGTGCCGTCAATGAGTATATTTATGACCCGAATGTCGCAGTACGACTATATATAAACGGTAGCTCGTCAACCGAACTGCGCAAAGCCAAAACATCTTACAGCACCACCACACTTACACCACCACCACGCCTACAACACCACCCACACTTACATCAGCACCCACACTTACGCCACCACACATACTTACACCACCATCCACACTTACATCAGCACCCACACTTACGTCACCACCTACACTTGCACCACCACCCACACTTACACCACCATTCACACTTACACCACCACCCACACTTACACCACCACCCACACTTACACCACCATCCACACTTACACCACCACCCACACTTACACCACCATCCACACTTACACCAGCACCCACACTTACACCACCACTCACACTTACGCCACCACCCACACTTACATGTTCATCGTCGGGTCGTTTTATATGTACTACAAGTAGTTTGTGATTGTTTGCCTGCCTGCCTGCCTGCCTGCCTGCCTGCCTGCCTGCCTGCCTGCCTGCCTGCCTGCCTGCCTGCCTGCCTGCCTGCCTGCCTGCCTGCCTGCCTGCCTGCCTGCCTGCCTGCCTGCCTGCCTGCCTGCCTGCCTGCCTGCCTGCCTGCCTCATATCTCCCTCAGTTTCGCATGTATCGGGCTGAAATTTAATATGCGTGCCCATACAATATGCATGCTTTCTACGATTGTTCCAAAATACGTGATCTACGCCAAACGTTCACATAAGTTCCTTCGTACGGTACGAGCGCTTCGTTAAACCGCCATTTCTACATGATTGAGTGCAACCTTTCTCTCCCCTGTAACGCCAGTTAACTCGGCTTGTGATGCATAATTCCACGTAGGTGCCTTTATGTCTGGAAATACATTATTCTTATGATTCGTATTATGTTATCTATTTACTACAAAAAAATTTAATTCTATTTCCGTTACTCTTTCCACGCAGCCTTTAGCCGGAAACAAGATCATAGTGCAGGCGGACGGGCGTGCAGGACGTGCGGGAGCGGCGGCCGCTCACCGCCGCCGCCGCCAGCACGGTCGATGGCCGATCGCATGACCCGGTCGGCTTACTCCGCGCGTCGGGTGCTATCGGCATCCGTCCTGACACGCAACCGCGACGGCCTGTGATTGCCGGGAAGGCGGGGGGCGTCTCCACTGCGGCAACCATTCACAAAGGGATCGTGACGGTGGCTTCGCCTTTCTTACGGTTCGGTGGTTGCGCCTAATCGTTGCAGCGACGTCTGCGTTTGTCTGGAAAGGAGGGTGAATCGCTGGAAAACACCGTGAATCACGTGTATAGGAAATACGCAGCATGCCGATTAAAAACGCCGATTGTAACGTCGTGGAAACTACAATATAGCAATCGATTTAGATCGCTTCGGCCCATCAGGACGATTGCTAAATCTGGTTTCCACAACTCGAAGGCTTTGCCATTGTACAGCAAGAGTTAAGGCGCTTTCCTACCGCGGCGTGTGGCCCAGTCGAGTGGGCGAAGCGAGGCGACGGTTTCTCTCGAGGGCGGCCTTGACGACTGGTCGCCAGCACAACGCACAAGACAAGAACATACTGTTGTCTATTTTATTTCAGGAATGAGCCAGCGTTGACTTGAAGTGAGGTAGTGATGACTTGAATTGATGCAGCGAGGATTTAAAATGAGACAGCGAGGATTTGAACTGAGGCAATGGGGATTTGAGCTGAAGCAGTGAGGACTTGAACTGAGGCAGTGAGGATTTGAATTGAGACAACGATAATTTTAACTGAGGCAATGAGGATTTGAACTGACGGTGAAGATTTGAACTGAGATTGTGAGGATTTGAACTGAGACAGTGAGGACTTGAACTGAGGGAGTAAGGATTTAAAATGAGATATTGCAGCGAGGCCTTGAACTGAGGCAGTGAGGATTTTAACTGAGACAGCAACGACTTAAACTTAGGCAGTGAGGACTTGAACTGAGGTAGCGAGGACTTGAACTGAGACAGTGATGAATTGAACTGATTTAGCAAGGGCTTCAATTGGGTGGAGGGAGTTCTAATGTTGCCGATTTTATGTGTGATGTATAAGAAAATTTTTACTATCCGTGGAATTTTCGTCGCGTTTCAGAAACCACAAATATAGCGACTTTATCTTGCCGGTGATAAAATCGCAGTGCGTAGCACTAGTCAGCCATGACTCTGCTTTGGGCTCTACAGTAGCGGGATTCCGGACTTCGTGAGATCGACAAGCTTTGTCATTTGGGTAGTTTACACACGGAGGGAAGCCTGTCACGGGTTAGCGTTTACAACAGCAAGGTCAGGCCGATGTGGGTATACGCTGCTGCGAGCGTCGATATCTCGTTAACGAAAGGCTTTCCGGCCGACGCATTAAGACGGCCTCATGACGTCATAGCGAGAGGCGACACTTCCGACGATACGTTGTTGACTTGCATTGTCCGTCAGCTATTAACAGCTATGCGCACGATGACACGACTAGAACCCGGACGTGCGCAATGCGGCTTAAACGTGCGATTTGCAGGTGAACTCTTAGTCCAAAACGTTTAGAATTCTAAAAAAATATATATATAATTGAATTCTATGACAATTATATAATTGCATAGAATTCTATAACATATTATATGGTATATAATTCCTTAGAAATCTACAGAATTCCACAGAGCATAGTAGAATTGGCTATTCTATAGAATTAGTTTACGTACAGCTATTTAAATTTTCTATAAATTTGAATATAATTGTAATACTTTTATATAATCCTGCAGAGAATAGTATAATATTGTGTTGACAAATATAGATTACTTCCTAGCAATTTTATAGAGATCTCCACAAAAATCATTATAGACTATTCTATGAAAATTCTATAGATTGTTTTGCTATGGGAACGTGATTTCCGATACTTTGCGCTTTTACCGCAACATCAGACTTTGTTTGGGTTAGGCTTAGCCTGCTGGTAAGCGTCATGAGAACGGTTGTTGCCGCTGTCTTCTCGTCGAGTGCGTCCTGCGTCTACAGCCTCGCCCGGGGCGACGCGGCCGAACCAGGCTCTACAGCCGCCGCCGTCGCCGCTCCGAGCAATTACGCGCTGACTCTGCGGCGATAACCGCCAGTTGTCGGCGGCGTCGAGGGGGGAGGGGGGCGGGGGGAGGGGGGCGGGTGATTGACATGTGGCGGGGTGCGGGAAGCGTTATTTGGAGCGGCGTGTGCCGAGAGATGAGGCGATAGGGCGGCGGCGAGACGGCACCCGCTGTCGCGCTTTGAAAGAACGCCCTGGTTCAATGGCACGCCGCCGCCTTCCCGCGTCCGTCGCCCGGGAACAGGGCACTATTTATTTCACCATTCGCAATAATGTTTTTTAATGCTGTTCGCAAGTTTATGTATTGACTATTCTGAAAATCAACCATGTTGATACTAATTATTTTATCAACCTGCTGGAAAAAAATTCGTCAACTTTTGTCGTTTGTTTCTCCGGAAAATCAACGCACAAGATGCTCCCTGTCAAATAGCGTCCAAAACAACATGTCTTCATGCGCAAGGGATCCTACAGTCACTGGTACAAGGGATCCTACAGTCACTGACACAAGGGATCCTACAGTCACTGGCACAAGGGATCCTACAGTCACTGACACAAGGGATCCTACAGTCACTGGCACAAGGGATCCTACAGTCACTGACACAAAGGATCCTACAGTCACTCGCACAAGGGATCCTACAGTCACTGGCACAAGGGATCCTACAGTCACTGGCACAAGGGATCCTACAGTCACTGACACAAGGGATCCTACAGTCACTGGCACAAGGGATCCTACAGTCACTGACACAAAGGATCCTACAGTCACTCGCACAAGGGATCCTACAGTCACTGGCACAAGGGATCCTACAGTCACTGGCACAAGGGATCCTACAGTCACTGACACAAAGGATCCTACAGTCACTGGCACAAGGGATCCTACAGTCACTGACACAAAGGATCCTACAGTCACTGGCACAAGGGATCCTACAGTCACTGACACAAAGGATCCTACAGTCACTGGCGCAAGGGATCCTACAGTCACTGAAACAAAGGATCCTACAGTCACTGACACAAAGGATCCTACAGTCACTGACACAAAGGATCCTACAGTCACTGGCACAAGGGATCCTACAGTCACTGAAACAAAGGATCCTACAGTCACTGACACAAAGGATCCTACAGTCACTGGCACAAGGGATCCTACAGTCACTGACACAAAGGATCCTACAGTCACTGACACAAAGAATCCTACAGTCACTGGCACAAGGGATCCTACAGTCACTGACACAAAGGATCCTACAGTCACTGGCACAAGGGATCCTACAGTCACTGACACAAAGGATCCTACAGTCACTGACACAAGGGATCCTACAGTCACTGGCACAAGGGATCCTACAGTCACTGACAGAAGGGATCCTGCAGTCACTGGCACAAGGGATCCTACAGTCACTGGCACAAGGGATCCTACAGTCACTGGCACAAGGGATCCTACAGTCACTGACACAAAGGATCCTACAGTCACTGGCACAAGGGATCCTACAGTCACTGGCACAAGGGATCCTACAGTCACTGACAGAAGGGATCCTGCAGTCACTGGCACAAGGGATCCTACAGTCACTGGCACAAAGGATCCTACAGTCACTGGCACAAGGGATCCTACAGTCACTGACACAAGGGATCCTACAGTCTCTGACACAAGGGATCCTGCAGTCACTGACACAAGGGATCCTACAGTCTCTGACACAAGGGATCCTACAGTCTCTGACACACGCATTGATTGACAGCCAGCCACTAGAAATGTTAATGTGGACACAGAATATGTGTCGTTGTCCTCAGTGGAGTCATATTCCTGTTCAAAAATATGTTTATAGGCGGCAAAAAATTTCGAAAGGGGGGACCGTCTCAACGTCGCTGACACTGTATTTGCACATGGCACATTTGCGAATTACGCCCCCCCCCCAGAATTGTCCAGAATCGTCAGACCCGCAGGGCACAGTAGCACAAACAATCTGACAAGGCCGTGTTGTAGAATTTTATGTTTATTTCACGCACCCGATGATCTAATTCAAAGTTCTGTGTTCTCTGTCGTCGCAGTCGGTTGTCAGTTGGTTTTCAAACAGTTTAAATGTTCATCTGCCATTTTGTACGCGATGACGTAAACAATGTCTACTAAACAACGTAGCTGCACAATCGTACTCTGCACCACAGCGGTCGGGGAGCTTGCGTACACAACCGCTACGGTCGGGGAGCTTGCGTACGCAACCGCTACCGTCGGGGAGCTTGCGTACACAACCGCTACGGTCGGGGAGCTTGCGTACGCAACCGCTACCGTCGGGGAGCTTGCGTACGCGACCGTTACGGTCGGGGAGCTTGCGTACGCGACTGCTAAAGTCGGGGAGCTTGCGTACGCGACTGCTAAAGTCGGGGAGCTTGCGTACGCAACCGTTACGGTTGGGGAGCTTGCGTACGCAACCGCTACGGTCGGGGAGCTTGCATACGCAACCGCTACGGTCGGGGAGCTTGCGTACGCGACCGCTACCGTCGGGGAGCTTGCGTACGCGACCGTTACGGTCGGGGAGCTTTACGCAACCGTTACGGTCGGGGAGCTTGCGTACGCAACCGCTACAGTCGGGGAGCTTGCGTACGCGACCGCTACGCGGTATCGTTTTACCGCTGCATTGGATATTGCGTGTTCTGTCGCAGGTGTAACGTTGAGAATGCAAACCAGGACTGTGTCAGCCAGAGAAAAACAGCTTCTGGGTCTGACCGATGTTGTGGAGGAAAGGGGGAACATTTCAAAAGGTTTGGCCAGGTCCATGAGCAGATAAACAACAAAGGCTGGGTTGATTGAAGTCGGGTGCGGTCACTAGCAACGACTGCCCTTCCCCGTCCAACGTGACTTGTCTAACAAGAGGTTGGAAGATGGCACAGTGAACATTGTATCTGATTTCATACAAAATTATGTATCGTAGTTGTGTTGTGTGATAAATGGAGAGTCGTTATGTATTAAATTGCTGAAATTGCTACTCTGTTTTTTTTTTGACAGATGATCGTCGCAGATATTGCAAAATCACACGCACGCACGCACGCACGCACGCACGCACACGCACACGCACACGCACACGCACACGCACACGCACACGCACACGCACACGCACACGCACACTGTCTACTCGTATATTCTATACGACTGTTGTCCAATATCTATTGATAAGCCTACACATTCACAACTTTGATGACCAAGTCTCACAAATGCAGAACCTGACACGTCAAGTTTCAGTAATTACAAGGATACCTTTGCATGACACATTTGTGCGCTGCTGATAAGACAGTGGCCAAATGTATATGTTATCTTTGTTGAGTCATGCGGTTTAGCTGTTCTTTGATAAAATATCACGGCGTCGCAACACGCAAATGATAAAAGGCAAGATATAAAAGTTTCGATAATTAGCTGTCGGACTTGACTTACATATATACATATATATGCCGCCTCGGCGCTTTACAATACTGGTTCTCTGGGGGGGGGGCAATCAGTGCATTGCCAGCATACCATCGTGGAGAATTTGTCAAAATTACACCCACTAAACAAGTTCACTCCTGTCAAAACTATGCCCTTTTGAAGTTGGGTAGATCAAAATAACACTCCCTTTAAATATATAATATGCATTGTTCCATGATATAAATTAATTCACTAACACATTTGATTCATAGCCTAATGAGACCTGTCAGTAGCTTTTTTATATGAAAATATATACCTTTAGTCACCCAATAAGTGTCATCAGTGATTTGGCATCCTAAATGCGTTTTGATATGAAACAATATATACCTTTAGTTACCCAATAAGTGTGATTAGTGATTTGATATCCTAAATGCGTTTTGATATGAAAAAATATATACTTTTAGTTACCCAATAAGTGTGATTAGTGATTTGATATCCTAAATGCGTTGCGTGCGTTAACGTGCGTTGAACACAGAGAACACCCGCGTAAAACATGGAATGTATCTGAAGGACGGTATACTGGCGATGTATTGAGTCCCCCTCCCCCCCCCCCCCCGGGAACTTTTCGCATTCCTCTTTCTACGGATGTACGTCACTACCGGATACACTGGACTCTGTGAATGGTGCTGACTCATGATGATATCATCTCCATACAACTGGTGAGTGGGTAGTCACGATTGTGACATATTTTGCATTCGGCAATGACGGGTGTGTGTCGTAGGACGGATACGGGCTTGACAAGTTTGGACACAAACGACAGTATCTCTGGTCGTACGACAAACGGACAAGAAAACAACAAACACTCATATCGCGGTATCATATATATTATTTAATTTACAATACGTTCTTTCACTACATTCAGTGTACACAAAACACATACACATATATAGTTGTAATTGATATACACGGATTTATACAGAGAACTATACACGTCAGATACAAATGTGCGCGGTGTTGTAGTATGCGCTTGCTGCTGTCCGATACAATACGATACAAAGTAGAGGAAACACAACAGTAATTAAGACGGGTTGTTTTCGCCTCGCCTGTCTATAGTCACTGTTCTATTCTAGCATAAATTACGATTATAGACTGTGATTCCACTACTGTATATCAGAGAGTTGTGCGCCAAGCGACTAACATAATTTATCAAGCCGTAGTTTCTTTCGTACACGTAGCTTTGACGCCTGCCTGCACCGCCGATTGGTTACGTAACCACAACAGACACGTGACGTATACTGATGACGTCATCGATATGCGCAAGAAACCGAAAGCAAACATTACAGGGTACGACGTAGCTACCGACGCGACGCGCACACCAATCAACACTGTTTGTCTGTCTGTCTGTCTGTACAATAGATAATTTACAAGTCGTCCGTTTGCGCATGCGCACGCCAACACCTAGTTCCGAACGCTGAGATCGAGCGGCCGTTCCACGAGAGTGACGTCACCACACTTCCGTTTCGTCTTGCTCCGTTGCCCGGCCTCCGTCGACCCGTGTCTCCGTTTCGCCGGCGACGTCGGTGTCGTCGCCGCGAGCGACTGCGCAAACGCGTCGCTGGCTAGTCGGTACGATGGCGCCAGGCCGGCGAGCTGCTCGTGCAGTTTGAGGTAGCCGAGCGTGTCTTGCGGCTGGTCGGCGCCGTAGCCGAGCGGGTGGCTTGGACACAGCATGCCGCACGGCGTGACGGCCGCCGACGGCAACGTCTGCCGGAGCGAGCCGCTCAGGCAGCCGTGCAGGGGCTTCGTCGGCAGCATCGGGTAACAGGAGAAACAGAACGGCTGCTGACAGGTGGAGCCGCACAACAACGGCATGCCGGGAACGTGTCCGAGGTACGGGTTGCAGCAGAGTCCGGTGCAGTAGCCGGGCAGCGACGCGGCCGGACTGCTGTAGGGCAGCGCCGCGTACAGACTGCGGGCAAGCGGCCAATCGAGCCCCACGCCGCCCAGGTAGCTCGACTTCTCGGCCAGTTCGCTCCACGGGTTCAACGACGTCTTCAGGTCGCCCACGCGACTTCCAGCCACGTGTTTCGGCAAGGTGTCGCGTTCGGGCGTCTTCGTGACGTGCTTCGGGCTGTGTTCTTCGGCCAGGGAGTGGCGCTGTCGCTTCTCCGGGCTGTACTCGTCCGGTGACGTCGAGTGGCGCTTCTCGCTGCGGTCGCCAGAGGGCATCGTCGTCGTCGAAGACGATGACTTCTCGCGTGAGTTGCAGTGTTTCTTTGCGATGTTTGCTAGCGAAGTCGTGGCGCGACATTTCCCGTCGTCCGACCTCTTTCTGTCAGCCTCGTGATCCCGCTTCGAATCTGCGAACAGGCAAGGAAACAGTGACGTAATCCATCGGCTGCGTTTGACAGACAACATGGCCTTCTAGCGGGTACACACAACTATGAACGCAGTTCAGCCGGTGAACAGTGCACATTTTATATAAAAGATTTATAGGTAAACAAAGAACGTCTAATTAGGGACAGAATCAAACAACTTAGACGGTAGAAAACATTGTTTTCGCAATGCACATTTTACAAACTTTCTGTCTAAACTTTTTAAATAGCGCTGTCCGGTGTTTGGGACCGCTCAAAGCGCTTTACCCTTCATCCGCTGGCAGACCTGTTCATTCCAACACCAACTCGACTTCCCTTGGAAGCATTCAGCCACGCCGCAGTTACTGTGCGAAGGCTACCCGTTCATTTATATCCACCACTGCCAGGTATACATTTATATAGCTGAGTGAACAACATGTACGGATATAGGGCTCAATGCCTACCTCGATCTGATGCCGCCAGACTAGAAGTCATCAGCCCGCTGTAGATACTGGTCGTCGCTGTTACGGCATGCTCCATCGACGCCATCGCTGACTCTTTCGTCACGTGACCGCTCTCGACCAATGGCGGCCGGACTCCACTGAGAACGCTGTTGTCCAACGCTCTACAATACAAAACAGGTTATAGTTAATGTGTGCCTTGAAAACGTTCTGAATCACACTACTACAGTGTTGCACATGCTTAGTGGCTGTAACTCGTCAGCGATTGTAGGATCTACGCCCAACTATTGTACGCCGGATTTGCGCCGCCTGTAAAGCGTCGCGCTTGCACCGAATAACACCTGCGCATTCCCCGCCGGGGGGGGGGGAGAAGCGTCCGTTTCATACATGCGGGGCCGCTGTTTCCTGGCTGCGCCGACGACGCGCCTCTCTCGATTGTCGAGCAAACAGGATCGTTTTCGGATTACATATTGTTTACGGGCGGCCGACGGCAGCTGCGGGCGGAGATATCGCGGCGTCGTAAAGCGGCGTCTATTTGGATAGCGTCCGGCGGGCGGCGCGCCGCGTCATTAGCGCCCGGACTTAACGAGACAAAGCGGAAGCGGCCCCCAACCAGGACCGGATTACACAGGGGGGGGATTCGCCGCAGATGGTCGGTCTGTCGGTTGACTGCGCCCGGCCGCTCGACCGCCGGTCTGATCGCCGCGCGAAGATTGACATTTATGTGTCGGCAAATTAATTGCTCGCGCATCGTCTCTACAGACACAGACGACATTTAGCGCGCCGCCGGCGGACCACGTGATAAATATCCATCGACCATCAGGCCGACCTATACAGACGTTGAACGTCCAGGGACGATTCAACAATGGGATATGTATACACAACGACAATGGTCGTAGATGCACGAGGACTAGCGAATGTATTTGAATGGAAACCGTGAAAGTCAGTCTAATATATGTGACGACATTCCAACCAAATTGTACACTGCACATAAGCATAAGCACAAGCATAAGCATATAAGCATATAGGTGAGGACATTCCAACCAAAATGTTCCACTGCACATAAGCAATTCCACTGCACATAAGCAATAGAATAAAAACGTCGTCACGAACATTCCGCACATGAACAAACGTACAACCATAACAGTAGTATGGCTTCGGTTACCAGTCATTTTAACGAAAGTGCTAAAAACAGACACGTCATACTCCTTTCAAACATGGAACCGCAAATGCAAGCGTTCAACACTTCCCAGAAATGAAAACGCATTACGATCACATCCAATCCAATGATTGTATATTTACCTGAATTGATAAATGCTGGGGCCGGTCAGTCCCAGTGCGTCTAGGCGAGGGGGTCGTGCGTCAGTTCCTGTCACGCCGCTGCCTACCGCCGGGACGCGTGGTTTGTCGGCGTCTTGTGCCACGCTGTGTGGGCCCGGCAGCCTGGCTTCGGGCGTGTGCCGGTCGCTTCCCGTCTTCGGGGACTTTCGCGACACGACATCGTGGAACGCAACTGGCGACGTTGGCGCCTTGTTCGCTCTATCACTGTGTGTCGACACTGCGCTGATGACGTCACGCGCCACCGGTGGCGACACCCCGCCGCTGCGCTGGGCCGCTCTGAACATGTCCGTGAATGAAGTCGCTGCCGTAACGACGACTTTTTTAGTGTGATCCTCTTTCGTCGGGGCGCTAGCGACCCGTCCTTCCTCTTTCTCCGCACACTGCTTTTTCTTGTCAGGAACCGTAGCTCCGTCGTTTATCTTCTTGTCGGCCTCGTGCGCCACCGGCCGGACAGATTCAGAATCCGGCGTTGTCGTCGACGTAACAGTGTCTCGTGTCTTCTCGTTCTCCGTAGCGAGATCGGCCTTGGCGTGTTTGTGCTGCGTCTTGCTGTCGCCGCGTCGCGGCAGCTCGACGACCATCGCGCGTGCGCACTGCTGAGTGTCACGTGTCTTGTCGAGAAGTGCCGACACGACACCAGCGTCCTTCGTCGCCGCCACTGTCACGACACTGCCGCCGACCGCTGGTGCCACAACTGTCGTCGTCTCGTCCTTGGTCTCGACCGACTCGTACACCTTGCCCGCTACTCGCGCGACATCGGGCGACATATTCTCCTTCTGCAACGAGATACATTCAACGTGAACGCGACGACCAGTTATCGTGGCTAACATTGTTAGCAGGTGCGATGGTAATATGATAAGAGTGTAGTTAGTTCCTAAGAATGATAGTTATTATATGTTAGTATACTGCGCCCAACTTCCCAAGTTATTGCAATAATTTTATTATTCCAAGTGTTCCAAAAGGAGTGAAGACCATTAAAGTTCCTACGAGTATTACCACACTGTGACCGCACTGTATTAACAACAAGACCATCTATTACAATTCGACTACGGCCAGTGTTTTGCAACATTAATAAACAACATTAAATTTGGCAGCGTTAACAGAATGCGCTGTCCCTTCCGTGTCCCATACCACACGTGACCACTGGGTGTCGACGGAACGATTGTCGGACCGCCGTGGCTTGTTTGGGCGCTAATTCCTTGCGACAGGGCGGATTGATTAGATTCGATTGCGGAGCGCAGTCGGCGCGGCGCGTATGAATAGAGAGATACCGGCTCATTTAATTGAAAGCGCGAGAGCGTCGTAAATCAGCGAAGAAAATTGGACGCATTTAACAACTTCCATTCGATTTCACCGCGCGCCGCGACGCCGGAAGGCCGCCCTTTGTACACACGCGAGCGACGGCAATTTCACCGCAGCGCTATCTCATTTCACCCGAAGGTCACGCCAACGGACGCTCATACGTCCGGGAGATCAAATCACGCAACGTCGCGAATTAAAGCTTGTTGTTCTACACAGCTCTGCTTCTAACCTCACTGCCCGTATGTCAGGCGTACTCACTGGCCCGACAATTGCGTAA
>BSQZ01000024.1:4947500-4972500 GCA_033239005.1 Lamellibrachia satsuma
CGACCCCCGGTGTGACGTCATGGCGAGATCGCGGCCCGTTGTCCGTTTCGCACCTCCGCGGGCGTCTTCGCCGCCGCCGCCCCCCGTAACGTTGCCGACATTGTTATCTGATCGCGGCTTTGCAAGCGGGACTCGATCGGTCGTCTGTCGCGTAATCACCGCGCCATGTGACGCAACGCGCCGGTCGGTTGCCGCCGGGGGCGTGACGTCGGACGACAGCGGGCAGTCGAGGCGAGAATTAACACCGTCGGCCATTTCCGTCATCCGGGGCACCGCCCTCCGCTTAGTTGCAATTAAATGAGAAATCGACGTTGTTTTGTCCACGCAGTTGTATTAACACCTCCGTTGAGATCACAAACCGTGCGTGTATCCAGTTGAAGATTCATGAATATACGCGAAGACGTCTCAAAAAAGACGGCGTCGCTCTGGTAAAATTAGATGATATCATACGATTGAGATTTTTGCCGGAGTTGAAGAAAGCACAAACCAGCGTACGTGTTATTATCATAAGTTCTTATCGTATAATAATTATTTGTTAAAAACATGTATATCAAAACAACCACGGTGCTTGTATGTGAAGACGTCCGTCTGTTGGTGACGTTAATTACTGGAGCCGGCTGGCGGCGTGCACGCAGTAAACGCCCCGGCGTCTGTACTTCTCGTGTACCGTTACTCATCCAAGCCGCCCTCTCTCCTACTGACGAGCCGACACTGTCGGCATTGTCAGACGGAGGCGGCTGTTTCCGGGCCATCTTTAACCCCAGGTCGTCGCCGCTCGTTGCAGACCCACTAATTATCGCCTGCGTTATTCATGCCCGTCTTCGCCGCCGCCTTTGTAACGTGCGGCGCGATTTATGCCGCCCGCTGTCCGCCGGTGACCGACGCGACGGAACACGCGATCCACTCAACGCCCTCCAACGTAAATACACCCATCGACACCCCCTTGTGTCGTCTGCTCCCACCCTTCTTTTTAGGACGCAGGGCGGATTTATGGAATCAGTGCTGGAGACGCGCCTAACAGAGACGCTTTGCCCGGTGGAGTAAAACTGAAATAATGTTTCATGGAACAACGCACGCACGCACGCACGCACGCACGCACGCACGCACGCACGCACGCACACACTATGGCTGTTATTTACCGTTATGGTACATGTTACGCCAATAACGACGTTTCAATGTAATTATGCAGAATAGTTACTTGATGAAAACCTAAACTAGCACGCCCGCGTCTGCACCACGCACATTACTTTCGTAGTTTCGTCAAGGTAGTGTTTGGCGAAACGGTTTTTAACGGTTACTAATAGGCAACGTCGTCAGCTCTGCGCCGACTTTGCGGCCGCCCCGTCAACTAACGCCAACCTCGCTGCGGGCTCTTGTCGGTTTTTGTCGGATGAGTTTTTGAGTAGACTTTGAACTTGCGGCGACTGTTTTGTCCGGCGACAACTGTTGCATCGACGACACGATCGTGGCAGGTTCTCTCGTCAACGTATTCCCCTCGTATGCCCCGCGCGCTGTTGGCGACTTTCTGCTGTCTGCTCAGCCCAACGTCAAACGGCCGAAGGCGGCGACGTGTGAAATCTGCAACGCGTTCTCCGCCATCGATTTAACGTGGCGAGCTCCGATCGTATCGATCTGTCGCGGAGTTTGAACCACTGAGGGCGGCCGCGCTGTTGATTAGATGGTGGTCCCAACTACGACATCCCAGTTTGGTTCAGACGCAATGTTAGATTATGGTTGAGATATTTAATTGGTTTCGGCATGACCTCGCTGACTTTGGTTGTGGTATTTAACAGCTGTCTCTTCTTGGTACAACGAAAGGACGAAAGACACACCTTCATTTTCTGTGTATGTGTGTGTGCGTGTGCGTGTGTGTGGTGGTGGTGGTGGTGGTGGTGGTGGTGGTGGTGGTGGTGGTGGTGGTGGTGGTGTGTGTGTGTGTGTGTGTGTGTGTGTGTGTGTGTGTGTGTGTGTGTGTGTGTGTGTGTGTGTGTGTGTGTGTGTGTGTGTGTGTGTGTGTGTGTGTGTGTGTGTGTGTGTGTGTGTGTGTGTGTTTGTTTTGACAAAACTAAAGTGCATAGTGTTTGCACGCCCCTTGAAATGATATTACGCGTCAAACATCGTCGTTCACGAACAGGCTTAGATATGTCGCTAATCCACCCATCACTACAAACCCTTTATTATACAACCCTACAAGTGATGTCCATGCACAAGAGTTCAGACGGGACTCTGATGCCTGACGCCTTTGCCTTGGGGCGGGGGTGATTTCCACAAAGGGTGTGGATGGTCAATACTGCAAGGGGTAGGCATGTCAGTGGTATAGGCCGTTTATGCTCCGGTATACCCGTGATGATAGGGTAGGCAGCGATCGGGGGGGGGGGGGTAGAACAAACGGAGGCTTCATGTAAAAGTGACTAAGTTTGCGGCAAGTCAGAGAAACAAGGTTTACTTACGGTGGGGTTTCCCTTGCACGACGCACAGTCGCAGGCCGGCGGGTCGACAGTCAACACTCCTTGGCCCATGAGCTGTCGTAGCGTCTTGCCGTGATGGCGTATTGACCGCTTCCAGTCCTTGGTCGTCCGGCGGCCACTCACGCACTGGAACTGGTTCGGACTGAGCCAGCGTCCTTCGAACAGCACGGAGGCCGCCCGACTGCCCTGACGCAGCTTCGACAGATGCACCAGCGCCGTGTTGGTGCCGCACTGGACGTCGAGAACTAAGTCGTCCCCTCCGTCCATCTTCGTAGGTGTCTTCGGGCACTTCATGTCGCTGCTAGTGTCCGTGTTGAGATGGGCGACGCGCCTGCCTTTTGTGAGCGTCCACTCTTCGCTCGCGTCCTAGCAGTACGAAGGCTCAGCGTCGTGTGTACGCGTGTACTCCAGACGCCGCGCTGATACCAAATGCGTCCACGCCACCGCACCGCCGCCACCGCCACCGCCGCCACCCCGCGAGCCGCAGTGGTCGTCGCGAGTGACGTGCGCCGTAAATAGGCCCGTTTATAATCAATCGGGTAATCGTTCGCATTCAAAGCGGCGCGGCGGCTGCGGCTCGGGCTGCGGCGGCGGCTGTGACGGCGGCGGCCGCGGGAAAGAAAGCGTCAGTGCGTGCGTCAATCGACGGGGCCGCGCCGCTAGATCCGTCGCTGATAAATCGACGGCGCTTCGACGGCGGCGTCGCTGGAAGTTAGCGGCGGCGTCGACGGCGGCGGCTATGCGTAACCCGCGGTGCGCTGCCTCACACTCAAGCTAAATTATATTCCAACCAACAAATTACAATAACAAGCTATTCACATGAACGCGTAGTTATAAAGTGTTTTTAATAAAAGAATGACCACCAACCAACGACATTAGGTGTGTTCTTAGCGGGGAGAAACGCGAACATTATGTTTCTCGACTACGAATATTTGATCAGTGTCTATACTACATTATAGTGTAGAAAATGATACATATAAAGTGACTCTGTCTGTCGGTTCCCTCATAACTCCGTCAGTTTCGTATGTACGGGACTAACATTTTTAGAGCGCCCATGGGGATGGTTCGTACATTAAACTATTTTATTTCCCCCGAGGTGCGGATATTACGACGGAACATATTTGGACGTTTGACGTACATCACGTAACTCAGAACGTTTGACGTAGATCACGCAACTCAGAACAATATGGATTCGTAGTTACGTACACTTGTTAGAAAAACTATGTGTGTTTCATATTATTGTTCCGAGTTACGTTATCAACGTCAGACGTCTACATGAGTTCCTTCGTACAATACGTACGCTTCGTGAAACTAGCAGTTTTGATTGCTATAGTCCAACCAAAACTTGACCGGGAGTGCAAGAAGACATAAGCTCTTGCAATGGGGTACGGACATCCCCCGGATATTCCCCCGGACACCCCCCCCCCCCGTCATTCCCCACCCCCGGACTTCCCCCCACTGAAATGAAAAGACGGACGTTTCCCCACATTATGAGAGGGATACTTGTTTTCCTCCCCACTTTAGATTAGTAGATATATATTATTAGCTTTATTCGGACTCAAAATCAACAAACACATGGAGAGTACGTCAATATAATATAATGAATATAATTCTTAACTAATTAATAAACGTGAAGCGAAATATGATTGAATGTTATGTGGAACATTGATTGGTTTGTGTATATTATACTACATTTCAAATATGACAAATGTTGTCAAATAACAAGTGCAATTAAAGTAGCTACACAATAATTGTTGACTGTTGTCAGTGTTGAGATAACAGGCTCTAGTTGTATCTAGATACAGAATTGGAATAACAGTTTTTTTAATGATAAACTTATTAATGCTTAAACTACAAAATGGGGAAATGTCTGCGTTTTAATTTGGGGGGGACGTCCGGGGGGAAATGTCCGGGGGGATGTTGTCGTACGTTCCTTGCAGTAGACGCCTTTACTCCCGTGCAACGCCGGGCAATTCGGCTAGTTAGTTTATAAAAGTATTTTGACTTCAAGTAAAAATTGCATTTTACACACCGGAGCATCCTCGCATATCCCGTCTACTGGCCTACATGTTAACTCCCCCGCCGTCGCGCAGTCGCCAACTCGCCGCACAAGCCGCTTTGTAGCTGCTTAAAATGTCGTAACAATAAATTTCATTGTCGTCTTCAGCGGCTTTCTTTCCCGTGCGCGCGTCTGTCGGCGTCTCAAAGCCGTCATTCACGCACGTCGATCGCTCGCTGCGCTGAGGTGCGACTACCGTCGAGTGGGCGTGCGTACGTGCGTGTGCGTGCGTATGTGCGTGCGTGCGTGCGTGCGTGCGTGCGTGCGTGCGTGCGTGCGTGCGTGCGTGCGTGCGTGCGTGCGTGCGCGAGGCCGACTCCGCCGCATACCGCCTGCGAGGCAACGACTTCCTGTCGAGCTCCTGCAAATAATAGCCGGCGTCGCGTGTAACCAGATATTGGCAGCACGGAGCCGCCCCCCGTACAGTCGTCGATCGGCCGCTGGTAATGAACGGCCGAAGCCGTCAGTTAATGGCCTTACCGTCGGTTAGAGACAGCGGCGTTCGCGCCTCGCACGAGACCGACGCCTCGTTCCGTCGCCGGGGACCGTCTCAAATCGCGGCTGTCGCCGGTTAATTAGCGGCGGCGCGGCGCGTTCGTCTCGCCGGTCGCGGTATTAATTGCGTGGTAATTACCGGGCGCGTCTGGTCAGGAGATTTCCGTAACGCTGCCGCTGGGTCGCAACGGCTGGTAACGCGACCTCATCTACGGTTATGGTCTGGAGCTAGCTGGTTAGTCAATGCAGTAGAATGGTATTAACAATATAGGGTTAGAGTACTGCGAGATAGAGTAAGAGTATTGCATCTACAGTACACGTTTTCCGTATTTCATGAGTAAATGTCGAAACAATGCATCAGCATCATAGAAAACAAGTCAATGCAGTAGAATGGTATTAACAATATAGGGTTAGAGTACTGCGAGATAGAGTAAGAGTATTGCATCTACAGTACACGTTTTCCGTATTTCATGAGTAAATGTCGAAACAATGCATCAGCATCATAGAAAACAATGTCTTATAAATAGGAAAATAAAGAAAAATACTTAATACAGCTGCTATCAAGCCACTGTTAGGAAAATCAGGAAAGGGGTAGTATGTTCTCTTTTATGTCTGCTGACGGTAGAATATATCAACGCATCCACTAACTCTCCAGCCCAGCCCAGCCCAGCCCAGCCCAGCCCAGCCCAGCCCAGCCCAGCCCAGCCCAGCCCAGCCCAGCCCAGCCCAGCCCAGCCCAGCCCGCCCGCCCGCCCGCCCGCCCGCCCGCCCGCCCGCCCGCCCGCCCGCCCGCCCGCCCGCCCGCCCGCCCGCCCGCTCACTCTCCAACTGAGATTGTCCTTCGTTCTACTCACAAATAATCTTCAGCAGGTCCTTATTACAATGCAATAATCGTCGATAATGACGCCGCCATTACGTAACTACCCGTTGAACGGCAGAGACGCGAGCTCGTGACGCTCGGTGCAGCACAGACGTTGGAGGTACGACGGAGATTCGACTATGACAATGTTTAACGAACAACGATATCTGACGTGAGTCTGTATCTGTATCAACGTCGATTGACTGATAAACTGTTCGAACGTAGTTCTTCTTTGTCTTCTTCTTCTCCTTCTACTTCTTCTTCTTTGTCTTCTTCTTCTCATTCTTCTTCTTCTCCTTCTTCTCCTTCTTCTCCACTTTCTTCTTCTCCTTTTCTCCTTCCTTTTTCTTCTCCTTCTTCTCATTTTTATCCTTCTTCTTCACCTTTTTCTCATACCCCTTTTTCTCTTTCGTATATTCTCCTTCATCTTCTCCTTCGTCTTTGTCCTTCTCCTTCTCTTCCTTCGTCTCATCTCATCTTCTTCTCCTTCTTCTTCACCTTTTTCTCCTCCTCCTTCTTCTTATCCCCATTCTCCTTCTTTTCTTTCTCCTTTTCCTACTTCTTCTCCTTTTCTTCTTCTCATTCTTCTCCTTCTTCTTCTCCTCCTTCTCCTCAGTCTTCCCCTTCTCCTTCTTCTTCTTTGATTCTGAGCAATATACACGAGTAATTATTTTTGTAAAGAAGTAATATCGGGCGTTGCCCCTCCCCCGCGAGATCCTAGATACACCACTGTTCTAACTTCGACGTTATACAGTTCTGCTGTCTGGCTGCTGTGTCTGGTCTCTGGCTGCTGTGTCTGGTCTCTGGCTGCTGTGTCTGGTCTCATGTAAATCGCGCGCACTCATTTTACCGCCACAACGACGTCGGGTTAACGAACATTCCGGAAATGAAGTAACTCTAACGCAACATTATCGCGAGTACGTAACGCGATCATTTGCGAGATGCTTGTCCATGTAAGTATTAGTTACGCGGTGAAAAAGTGCGGCTAAATAGCGCGTTTCATGCGTTGACGTATCCGGGGACAGGCGTATGCATAGTCAAACGCCCAGTAGGAGCGTAGTTTCGCTGGGCCAAAAACTAACTTGTGTGGGAGATTTGGAACATTATTAAAACGTAATAAACATTCATGATAAACACGTATTTCGAGTATGTAAATATCATTATGCGTATATCACTAAAGTTACTTGAAAGTAACCGTGCATAAATTTACAATTAAAACGTTTTGCGATGAAAACCGTAACGTCACCTATGTTGTGACTGAATATATACACCAAGAAGCAAAACATAAAACATACACAAAGAAGAGACTAGTTAACGAGGAAAGAAAGAAAGCTTTCATAAAAGACTTAGAGAAATGTAACTGGGATGAAATAGTGAGAGAGGAGGATGTCAACATTACATGTAATAAATTTATCAACTTGTTTACAAATTTGTATAACTCAAATTGTCCCGTCAGTAACTGTACACATGATACAGTGAAAAACAAGAGACCCGATAAAACATGGATGACAAATTCATTGTTTTAATAAATTCTTTTCAAATAGAGGTCCTGCACTAGCCAGGAATATTCCTAAATGCAACACAAATTTTACACACTACCTGAATAAAAAGGTAGAGGAGACATTATTTCTTAACCCTGTCACTGATGATGAGATATTAACACTGGTAAATACAATGCTAAAAGCAAAAAATAAAAAAATCATGATGATATTGATATGTGCCTAGTTAAGTTAATAATACCATAATTATATTCTATACCCCTAAAACACATATTCAACAATTCGCTACAAAAAGGAGGTTTTTCTACGGATAGCATGAAAATTGCTCGTGTTATCCCTATATTCAAAACTGGCGATGCACAAGAGTTCTCAAACCACAGGCCGGTGTCAATATTACCTCAGTTTTCAAAAGTACTAGAAAAGGCATTTGATACAGTTCGCCATAACATACTGCTAAAACAATTAGAAAATTATGGCATTAGAGGTCTAGCATATAGTTTGATACATATCTATTTAAACAACAGAAGACAGTATGTCTCTATTAACGGCACAAATTCAACTTGCCTAAATATAGCATGTGGTGTACCACAAGGTTCTATATTAGGACCAATGTTATTTATCCTGTATTTTAATGACGTGTGTAAAGTATCACCTATGATGAAATGTATAATATTTGCTGATGACACAAACTTCTTGCGCACATGTGATGATGATATATCAGAAATATGTAAAACTGTCTCTACAGAATTGGATAAATTAAGTACATGGTTTAAGGCAAATAAACTGTCTTTAAATGTTTAAAATTTTTTTATGGTATTAAGTAGAAAAAAAGATTAACAATACTCCCACATTTAACATAAATGGTACTAATATTGAAAGAGTGTACATTACAAAATTCCTTGGTGTGCACATTGGCTACCAATTGGATTGGACTCACCATATTAAGAGTATACAAAGTAAAATTGCTAATGAATAGAGTTAAGCACTTGTTCAATAGTCGTGCGTTATATTCCTTGTACTGCACTCTTATCATGCCGTATCTGAACTATTGTTGTGAAGCTTGGGGAAATACTTATAAAAGCAGAATACACCCTCTCCATATGTTACAGAAAAAGGCTATACGAATCTATAAACATGAAGGGTACTTGTCACACACAAGACCAATCTTTCTCTACTTTAAAACTCTGTGTGTGTATGATATGGTAGACTACACTAGACTAGACTTTTAAATCTGAGTTATTTAGTTCCGACACAGATCTGTACTGGAAGGGCAGAATCGACCCGCTGCGCCCACGTCTGGGGCCGGTTTCATGTCGCCTACTTAGCGGCTAAGAAAGTTTACTTAGCACTAAGATGACTGTCTTATGAATTTACGCGTTTCATGTCATCTACTTAGACTACGCAGTGGGCGCAACACCCTACTTAGCCTGCGCCTCCTACCCCCGTGGCGTAAGTCAACTAAGTAGTTCTTAGGGACTTTCAAAATGGCGGCTCTCCGACAAGTACGTCGACTAAATGACGCAGCAAGATGAGGATTACGCTGGAATGGAGTGTTTAGAGACAAAACACACCCTTTCGAAATGTACGGTGATGTCAAGTGTTTAATAGGTACCGTTTTTGTCGTGACGACATCATAGACTTAGTCGATTTGACCGCTGACAACGTTTTTATTTCTACACAAAAAGGCTGGCTCAAAGCAACGCTCCAAAGTCTTGTCGCCTTGCGCTTATTTGCGTGTACAATATAATAACTTTTTAAGTGGTTGTCGGCGATTTTGTTTGGCATTAGCAACTAGCAAGGCAACAGTGTCTAAAGCAGTCCACAGAGTGGCTGCTTCGTTCGCCCGATTCGTATCGCGATACGTTCTCTTCCACGAACACTTGACACATCAGCAGGAATCCTCATTAAGGGTTGTAAAACAGCATCAGAGACTGGAACTGTCATTTATCAAGCTGTGAAGCAGACCGTTCACTGAAAATGTTGGATAAGGACATGGAAAACTGTATTCTAGTTGCCTACAAGCTACAGCGTTGACAACTGTGAATTTATAATGAATTAATAATTAATGTATTGAACTTTCATTAAAAAAAACGTTATGTACATTAATAAAATAAGTTGTGTTAATCAAACTGTGCTTTTCTGTTTGATAACTTTAATACAATAATAAACACTGGAAGTCTGATAATTATTTGGACACCGACACTATTGAATGGCATAGGCCTGTTTGCTGACCTCCTTAAACCATGTATATAGCCGGCATAGTAAATAATAAGCAATCGCTTTCTGTTTCTTTCGCAGATTGGTCGCATAAACGATGTATATAGACGGCATAGTAAATAATAAGCAATCGCTTTCTGTTTCTTTCGCAGATTGGTCGCATTGTTCCTCAATTTATACTGTAAAATTGTGGCATGCTGCGAGTATTAACGCTGTCGACTGTGTCGCGTGCTTTCGCCATGTCACTAACGGGATTATGGGAAGGGGAATCCCGGGGATTGCCCGTTGATAACGACTCATCTAACCACGTGATAGCCTTACGCGCATTCTTAGTTAAGAAATAGGTCAGGCGCGCTACATAAAACTCGACTTGCTTAGTTTTACGCAACTACTTAGCTATGCAAAATTTTGAGTTTACGCACTTGCGTAGCGCTAAGTAACTGCGTAGTTTAAGTAGGCGACATGAAACCGGCCCCTGATCCGCCGAGGGGGGGCGGCGAGCTCGGTGCGTTTCGTTCGTCGATCACGCGCGACGCCCGCGTAAATAACACCTCCCGTATCGCCGCTCCGTCGCGCCGTCGTCGCCGCGTCTGTTTTACATACGACGCGCCCGTTTTTTTGTCGGGCGACGCGAGACGAGCGAGCTGCGACGTCGCTCGGCCGACTTCAAACGGCGCGACGGCCGGGCGGCGACACGTCAGACGTCCGTCAGAAGACGGTCGTAACTGTAGCGAACTGTCGCCGCGTTCGCCGCCGGCCGGGCGGATGTCGTATCTTGTAAATCATAAACAAACAGCGCCCGCCTCGCCGCCGGCGCTTTTTATCGCCGCCACCGACCGCGGCGGCTGATAAGCGAGGTGTGCCTTACCGCCGAGTGCGGTGTCGACTTCTGCGGTTTGTTGCCGCGCGCCTGGGCCTGGCCGCCGAAATACGCCGACGCCGTATCTCCGGCCGGGCCAGCCCGCTGTGAATAACGCGCCGCGTCGCAGCAATAAACAACGCCGCCATCCGCCCGCCCGACCGCGCGGTCGTCGCTGCTGCGTCGACGCGAGCATTTCTCTTCGTCGCGCGCTCGCGGGGCGCAGCCTCACGGCGACAGCGCCGATATCTCGTCGGTATTTCGACTCCGAAGTAACTGGCGACACATGTAGGAATGCGACACGCCGCGGTTCCGTGTCAGCGGGTCGTGTGAAACGACGCAATATTGAACAGTCACCAGCATGCGATTTTGTGGATCTTGCTTGCTCACCCCGGTCACGTTAACCGCTGCAGCTTCCAATGTGCTCGTTTTTCGTCTTCTTCCCACTGATCCCTTGCGTCTCCAAAGATCGCGATCTTTGTCAATTCTCTCCCACTCGTGACTGTTCATCTCTGCCCTTTTGAGACCTCTCTTAACACTATAGGTGGAGTTGCGAAGTGGCGACAAGGGGGAACAGACGGCTGCGATATTTTGCTTTGTTTAGCTACTCTTTGTATAGTTTTACTGACTTTTATGATCCTTGGAGTTGGACACTATTCGGATGAATGTGATGGCAAGTTACCGAAGTGGACACTTCTTCTCTTGCTTTTGTGCGGACTCTTTACATCAGGCTTCATGACAACTCGCTCCGAAAATGGCCACCAGCGTCAGCGAGTGCTCACCTACACTAGAGACATGCTGCTGGCACTTCGTGACAGCGGCGTTGCTCCACCAATTGAACTCCTTCAGCTTACAGACAACCATCTCGACAACAACAGGCAGCAATCATGCCTGAGGAAAAGAGGCAGGAAAGGTGGTGTCAGGCAGCGCCTACGAAGAAGAAAAATATAGGCTCCCCTTCCTTCTATGATTTTGAGCAATACACGATCCCTGAAACCCAAGATGGACGAACTGCGACGGCAAGCCAAGGTATGCTATGAATTTCGTGAGGCCTGTGTCATGACTATTACCGAGACTTGGTTGAACAAAGACATTCCTGATTCTCTTCTGGAAATTGGTGGCTTTTCGCTCATCCGAGCAGACAGAGATGAGCATTCAGGGAAGGGCAAAGGGTGTGTACGTCATCTACCTGTAGTGCAGGCAGTACACAACCAAAGACATCATATGCAACCCCGATGTTGAACTGCTCTGTTTAAGCCTCAGACCTTTTTACCTTCCCAGAGAGTTTGGGAATGTTCTAATTTGTTCTGTTTGTGTGCCCCCCAGTGCAAATGCGGCCCGAGCAGCTACATTCGTTGCAGACTGTGTCCACAAGCAAATAGAACTGACTCCTGAAGCACCAGTCTTCATCCTGGGTGATTTTAATCACTGCAAGCTGGAATTCAGTCTTCCAGGCTTCTCGCACTATGTTAAAAGTCACACTCGCAAAGGCAAGACGCTGGACAAATGTTATGGGAATATACCAGGTGTGTACACAGCTAAGATCAAACCACCTATTGCCAACACAGACCATGATACTGTTCATCTCATCACCACATACAGACCAGTCCTGAAGGAACTTAACACGAAACGACACTACAAAGACAAAATGGAGAAACATTTTAATTGCACGAACAATAAAACATTATGGGATACAATGAAGTCGGCTATAAATATGAATTGTACTAGGAAACCAATACACACTACAAATGAACAGGCTTTTGCTGACGAAATGAATGATTTTACAGACGTTTTTATACTCAGGACTCTTCCAATATATGTGATTCTGTGCTCAGTGATGTGTTTGTCAGTAATGCCGATAGGCTTGAAATTGATGCAGATGTTGTTACCAAAGTCTTCCAACATGTATGTAGTAGGAAACCAACTGGTCCTGATGGCATTTCAGCTTTTTATTGAAAACATTTGCTGAGGAACTGGCACCGGCTTTGTGCCCCATATTCCAACTTTCGGTTGATAGCCACTGGGTACCAATACTCTGGAAAACCTCATATATTACTCCTGTACCAAAGAAAACTTGCCCAAAAGAAAAGAAAGATTACAGACCTGTTGCACTTACATCAATCATCATGAATTGTTTGGAACGCATAGTGGCTTGTAAACTGAGGTTAGACGTCCATGACTGTCTTGACTCATTCCAATTTGCCTACAGGCACGGCAGAGGAACTGACGACGCTTTCAATACTGTTGTCCATTTAATTTTGAAACACTTAGACAAGCCCAATGCTTATGCTAGACTACTGTTTATAGACTTTAGCTCGGCGTTCAACCATATCCAACCTCACACCCTGCTGAGTAAACTGAAACAAATGAATGTCAATCCATATATCATCAAGTGGTATCATTCTTTTCTAACAGACAGAGTGCATCTTGTTAAAGTAAATCAGACTCTCCTAAACTGTGGTAACAAATACCGGTGCACCCCACGGTTGTGTCAGTTCGCCGATCTTGTACATTATGTATACAGCAGCAGTACTAACAACTACATAATAAAATTTTCTGATGACTCGGCTGTTCTTAGTCTGTTACATGCTGATTCTGACATTAGTATGTGCACTTCTGAAATTGAAAGCTTTGTACATTGGTGTGACAACAACCACCTCAAACTCAATGTTAGTAAGACGCAAGAGATGATTTTTTATGCTAAATGTATTGTTGCCGATCACTTGTCTGTTGTTATCCATGGTGAAGAAATTGCCCAGATCGGTCAGTACAAATACCTAGGTGTCCATCTTGATAACAAACTTAGCTGGAATGTCCATGTTCACAGTGTGTGCTCCAAAGTCCACCAGCGGTTGTATTTTCTTCGAAGATTGAGAGCTTTTGGTGTTAATGAGAAAATACTTGTTCTTTTTTATCGCTCCATTATTGAAAGCATACTGCGCTATGGGATTACTGTCTGGTTTGGTTGGCAATCTGTCTGTTCAGTCGAAATCACCGCTTTCTCGCTTAATGAGAACTGCCATGAAAATAACAGGTTCCACATCTCCCATGATCTCCCTTCAGGAGATTTTTGAACCGACATTAAGAAGACAGTCAGTCAAGATTATTTAAGATACCAAACATGTTTTACACAATGCATTTCAGCTCCTGCCATCTGGCAGACGCTATATAACTCCTCCAGGCAGGCTTAACAGATACAAATACTCATGTGTGCCACTGTCCATTAAACAACTCAACTCATGATACCTGCTGCAACAGTGTCACTTGTCGTTCCTAGCATAAGTAGTAATGTGTATGCAATGTATAAATTGTTTTTTATTATTTTGATTATTATTACTATTATTTTTAGTCTGTTTCACTGTCTACTTATCTGCCGCTTTTATAGAATGGTTTTATGTATATATTGCAGTCATGTCTGTTCTTACCCGAGACAAATTTCTCAATTCATTGTTGAGACAGTAAAGAATAATCTTATCTTATCTTATCTTATCTTATCTTATCTTATCTTATCTTATCTTATCTTATCTTATCTTATCTTATCTTATCTTATCTTATCTTATCTTATCTTATCTTATCTTATTTTATCTTATCTTATCTTGTCCCTCCATCTTAATATTCCTCTTCTCTGCCACCATCTTCTGCTTTTTATGTTCTCTCTGTCAATCATTCATCACTCTCTATACGTGTCCTGCTCGTCACAGTCTGTTCTCCACTACCTTCATTTTCATCCCTATCTCGTCCCTAAATTCCCTTAACAAAAAGTAGCATCTTCCTTCTGTATTCTTGTTTCACCCTACGCATTCCTCTAACCCTGTTGTCATCTGCTGCCTGTAGCTTCTCCTGTCTCTCTGTCAGTGCAAGTCTTCCCAACCCATACACACACAAGCTGGTAGCACGAAGGCTTCCAACACTCTTTCCTTTAGGTGTTTCTTCAACTTTCGATGTCAACTTTCCAACGTTGTACTGGGGTCACCTTGTGTTTAACACGCCGATTGCGCGGCTAATCGTCGTGAACCAGAACACTTGATGTTATCTTATTATGGCCTTCGTGGATCAGCCAGAACATGCGTAGCACTGAACACGTCCCAGTTAACGCATCAATCATTGCAAACTTTTTGTGTGGTTCAAGTCGTCTACATCCGGGATGGTGATGTTTGGATGGGTATTCGTTTGGACTGTAGACTGTTACAGCAGAATCTAACAAATGACGTTTGCAAAATGTCGCATTCTAATTCGGTTTTTCGGATGTCGAAATGACGAAATATTTGTCGTTTAAACAAACATTTCTTATCCCGTCCCAGAAGCCGCGTTTCTACGTTGCGTCACGCAGTGATGACGTGATGTTGCGTGATTAGACAAACACGACACACGTCACGTCATGATTGACTATTCGCGTGCAAATTACGTCATCTCGGCAACTCGTCGCCTCGGTTACTACGTCGGCGAAACGTGGTTTATTCGAAAACAACACCGGACGTGCCTGCCTGCCTGCCTGCCTGCCTGCCTGCCTGCCTGCCTGCCTGCCTGCCTGCCTGCCTGCCTGCCTGCCTGCCTGCCTGCCTGCCTGCCTGCCTGCCTGCCTGCATGCCTGCCTGCCTGCCTGCCTGCCTGCCTGTGCATTGGGCCTTTATGATGGACATATGATATGGAGGAAAACAATTCCCACGGGTGGGAATATTACGATGGAGCATATGTGAGTGTTTTCTACAATTGTTCCGAATTACATGATCTACGTCAAATGTCCACATAAGTTCCTTCATACGGTACGAACGCTTCGTGAAACGGGTAATTGTACACGGGTTTGGGGGCGTGACGTCATCAATGCCATTGGCATTGCCATACCGAACTCAACCTGGTAGTGCAAGGAGTCATAAACTCTTGCTCTGGCCGCCTTTTCTCTCGTGTAACGCCAGGTAACTCGGCTAGTACTATGTATAATAGTTATGCATGCTAGTGATAGATTATAGAAATATGCTGACGCGTCTGACACCGCGTAGTCGTGCGTGAAGACACGGGACGTTAGCGATCCTACCGCCGCTATAAAATAAAGCTGCACGCGCGATTCTCGACGCTGGCATTTCGCAGGTATTCTACTACACACATTCCACACATACTATAGCGCGCGCTTCGTGCATAGGCTATATATAACTACTCGAGAAAAAAAAACAGTTCAACAGTTGCTAGACATCGACAGATATTTAAAAAAAATTAACCACGTTTATGCAACGGCAATAATGTGATATGCATTGCACGCGTTGCACCCAAGGAATAATATAATTCAGAACTAAGTATTTTATGTTAACGATTATTATTAAGAAAATAACCCGTCTTCCGCCATCACGCGAGCGAATATAATATACGCAATAATTTGTAGTTTTTTTTATATCAATCGTGTAAACACTTATCTATTTGATACACCTGACTCCAATTCAGGTTACAGGGTATTGTTCAGTCTGTCGTAGGTATTCAGGCGCATATTGGCAGGGTTGCCTATTTTGCTTGCTGATTTGGTTTTGCGTACCCCTCTCCGTCTGACACATATTTGAGATTTTGGATTTTTGCAAAATCGCCCAGTAATAGTTACTTGACTTACCAGGAATATACATTGCATTTCGAGTGCACAGTGACATGACAGTGTCATGTCATTTCTCCGGGAAATAACACCAATTCATATTCTCCCTACCAGCTGAACATAATCGTGGATCCGTGCAGAATAGTAGACCATGCAGGAAGCCCATTGTGCAACAAAATGTATATAATTATATCACAGAAGTACAACGCTAAACATGCCCGTTCACAAGGGCTTCGGGGTGTTCGAACGGCCCCGCCATTTTGAGATAATTTGTTTTAACTGCAAATTTTTTTTCAGAAATCCCCGGCTGATTGTGTATGCCCGAACCCCATTTTCAAAATCACAAGAACGGACGGGCGTGATAAAGTATGCATGGGTAGTTCTTGTTTGCGTCTCCACCCATTCAGCTTCGCGCAGTTACTGAGCGGTGCAATCAGGTGGATCTGATGGCAGCCGGCGAATCGACTAATTCAGATTTATCACTCGTCATCGAATCACTGATCGACGGACCTGAGAAACAGCGCACTGTCAAGTCGTCCGCAAAACCAGGTCAACGACCGCTGAACACCGCATTGCGCTCGACCCTGCGTCGTAAATATACGTGGTTCAGCTGAAATACAATGGACCAGTGAACCTGTAGTCACGACGGTTATATGGCAAGGCCAGAACTAACGAGACAGTTCCAAATGGTCAACTGGTAAAACAAATATTCGTGAAAATGCTCTTCAAATAGGTAGATAATAACTAAGAAACGATTTTCTTTTAACCACAATTATTGAGATTTATTTACTCAACGTTTCGGCTACTGTCTGTACTTCGTCAGTAACTGAACAGGAACGCGAGATGGATTAAAGAGGCCATGCGGATCAGAAAGACGACTCCAATCATGAGACGAGGTGGTATACAGACTCAGCCACGTATGAGACGGCCTGCTTGCCATGCCAGCTGGCGAGCAGAAGAAGAACTATCGTCCCAGAATTCAGTTCTTGATGAAGGCTACCAACAGTAGCCGAAACATTGAGTAAGTAAATCTCAGTAGTGATTAAAATGAAATCATTTCTTTGGTAAAAATAAAGAAAAACCAAGTTTGTAGAATTTTATTTGTACAGTCATTTTTTTCAAAGTACAAGTATTCTATGAGGTATATTACCCCTTAAAATTTAATCAAAGTCGTAGATTTGCATACTTTTGTTAACCTTAAAATGAGTGATACAATCGCACACTACTCTACATTACAGTAATCTAAACTTGTACATCAATATCACATATATAAAACACAACCTTGGTAATATAATGCCACGAAACGTATCTGTCAGAGCAGCACATACATTTTTTTAATGTTTTTTATTTACAGCACAACTTTGTCAAATGGTGTTTTTTTATTTACAGCACGACTTCGTCAGATGGATGTTTTTTTTAGTTACAGTACAACTTCGTCAAATTGATGGTCGTTTTATTTACAGTACAACTTTGTCAGATGGATGTTTATTTATTTACAGTACAATTTCGTCAAATTGATGGTTGTTTTATTTACAGTACTACTTCGTCAAATGGATGTTTTTTTATTTTCAGTACAATTTCGTCAAATTGATGTTTTTTATTTACAGCACAACTTTGTCAAATGGTGTTTTTTATTTACAGTACAACTTCGTCAAATGGATGTTTTTTATTTACAGCACAACTTCATCAAATTGATGTTTTTTTTTATTTGCAGCACAACTTCGTTAAATGGAACGTCGATAACTCGAACCAGGAGCCCGATCCCGCCAGGATGTACCGCCTTTTGTAAATACGACTCGTGAATGGAAGATGTTTTCCCGGTCCACCAGTTTTTGGACTGTTCAAAGCGATTTACACTTGCCCATTGGCAGACCTGTTTATTCCAATGCCAACTCAACTTCTCTGGGAAGAATTCAGCTACGTTGCAATTACTGTGCGTAAAATATTCGTTCACATAGCCACCACTGTCTACAGCCAAGTACGCATTTATACAGCTGAGTGAACAACGCCACCGCGCCCGCTGTACTGTATTTATGTTGACAACGATGAGTCGTGGCAGAGATAAACACGACGTTCGATATGCTAACGTGCCGCGGTACACACTACAGTAACCGCGGACTTTTTTCTAAATACATAAACGCCGCCCACATTTGCTGATCGCCCGATACAGCAGGGTCTGATTCGTCCGGCTGATACGGGCACATTTCCGCCTCGCGAGTTCACGCGAACGCCCGCTTTGTATTTGACGAAGAAAACGTGACAGACCGGGTATATAATTGGCCATTCATGTTTCGTGTCTCGGCGGCTTGGAGTTTTGCGACTGTCAGCCCTATCGGTTTTCAGCAACTGTTTTTCGTCATCGTACTGTTTTTTGTTTGCATGACTCAAGCAGCCGTTGTTGAGTGAAACATTCTTGGGGGATGTGACGTCATAAAAGAATTGTTAAAACACAATATATTTAACATGTTATGTTGTTAGAAATATGGCGTTTTTGTATTGTGTAGCCCTGACTTAAGACAAACAGATTTAACAGCAATGCTAAACTTTGACATAGTTATATTATATGACATTTACTAAATTTGCGAAAATAAGATCTACCTATGGTAATTATTACACAGTAATAAGAAATTGTAAAAACGCAAGGCCTAAAATGTTATCTTTATTGACATATGTTTTGAATGTAGGAAATACGTCCGCACTATCTTATTATAACCACAACGTTTGTAATATTTAATTGTCAGATTTTCTTGCATTTTGACATCCAAATGAACACATTGTGACCAATCCAAAACAATAAGTGCATTTGTAAACACATTGCCGAACAAAATTAATGACATTTCTTTTTTTGTTGGATCTTTAAGTCAGCAGTATTGCACCTGAGTCGTTTACATAATTAAATGTTACGTTGATTTTTAGTACCATTAATTCGCATTCAACGTAGATACCCAGTATGTTAACGGGGCTGCTGTAACAGTCGGTGTATTTGGCGTTGAATGTTCGCCTACGTGTGACAAACAAGAACATTAACAAAGGGCTGCACAAAACGGAATCGTCATTCTAATTAGTGAATCGCAATCCCGATTATATAATTTAATGACGCAGTAGATAATATTCACACTCCAACAAACGCAGTATTTTCCTTGACGAATGGCCGGCGGAGACCAGCCAGTCTCGAGGAAAAAATCCCCGGGAAAAATCCCGATTAAAACCCGCGTCACTGCGACAATACATAAACCAGTCCGATAAGGCAGACGCGGGCGACTTTGGACTGGCCGTTGAGTGACGCGGTATGTTTTCCCGTTCGACGTCAACGCAGCTGTCCGCGGCTGTCGGCGCCGGCGAATTCATCGGTTTGCGCCGTTTACGTAGAAAGGATTTCTATGGTTGGAATATCGTTTCCCGGTGCAACGGAGTGCGTTGTTGCCGGCGACTGTTGCGTGCATCGTGAGGCGACTTAGGCCAGTGCTAACTGCATCACGATATACACCACCCTTGCACAAAACAGGCTTAACCGAAAATATCATTTAGCATGATCGCATGTAATTTTTTACATGCGTTAGGACAATTCTCGACATCGGGATGAAACAAATACGAGCATACACACATGCATGTACACATACAGGATTACATTCTTATGGCAGTATGGTAACTTCATTAGAATAAATTATTATCTGAACAGTTGGATACAGAAAATTACGTTTTTGAGAGTCATGCCCTTTCTTTTATGATATGTAGTATGCATGATGTACCTCTGCATCACTAAGACATGATTACTTAAAATACGTTTTTCCTTTCCCAAATTACTGGAATGCTGACATATACTGAAAACCACAACTAGTGCACTCAATACTCGGAGACAGCGAACTGTTTTACGCAGCGTTAAGTGTTAAAACATGGTGACTTAATTAAAGTGTTAAAACATAGTGACTTAATTAAAGTGTTAAAACATGGTGACTTAATTAAAGAGTTAAAACATAGTGACTTAATTAAAGTGTTAAAACATTGTGACGTAATTAAAGTGTCAAAACATGGTGACTTAATTAAAGTGTTAAAACATGGTGATTTAATTAAAGTGCTAAACATGGTGATTTAATTAAAGTGTTAAAACATGGTTTAAATTAAAATGAAAAAGCAGACGAATGATTTTTGCTTTAAATAGTAACGATTTACGTTTGTGCGAGTTTGCTCGTCTTGTTTCTACCCCGAACCCCCGCAGTGTTGATTCTGTCGTGTAGGATCGTTTGCTTAACGGGACTTGTCGACACTTGCTTTTTTGTGGCAGCAGGAAGCGAGGTAGGAAACAACGCTACGCAAATGTAATACCCAAGGCGGAATTTTGCATTTATAATTCCATTTCAGCGATAACGCAACCGTGTGTAGACTGATAACGTGTATAATTTTATGTAACACACGTTAATAATCAGTCGGGATCACATTGGCAATATCACACGTAGCGTGGCGGGAGAGAGAGAGAGAGAGAGAGAGAGAGAGAGAGAGAGCCAGAGCCAGAGCCAGAGCCAGAGCCAGAGCCAGAGCCAGAGCCAGAGAGGCGAAGATATACGTATATCTACGTACATATATACGTCTGTCTACGTCTATCTACGTCTATCTGCGTATATCTACGTATATCTACGTCTATCTACGTATATCTACGTATATCTACGTATATCTACGTATATCTACGTCTATCTACGTAAATATACGTAGCTAGACGAAGACAGACGTGACTAACAGCGTCGATGACCCACGCCAGCACGCACGCACTCTCGCACGCTCGCTCGCCCGCACGTGGTGCCGATTATTTAACTGGCGGCGTTCAGCAGGCGACGTCAGCGATGCGGAAGATCGCATGATGTATCGGCTGACTGACGTCGCGCGTCAGGCCTCGCTGCGGCGGTCCCTTTTATAACCGGCGGCCGGCGGCGATAACCGGACGGCGTCGGATTTCGCAGGCGGCGGTTCGCACGTCGTGTCAGCGGCGAGGTCGCGGCAGTGGCGCCGTAACTCTCCGCCGCATCTATTGTTTCAGCGGCTGACGGCAAGCGAGGGGGGGGGGTGCGAGCGCCGCCTGGTGGACCGCCGGTCAATTAAATGGGAGTGTTAGCTAAGTGATCGACCGGCGCACGCAGTGGAACGAGGGGGGAGGGGGAGGGGGAGGGGCAAAGGAGGGGACCAAGGCGCCAAGCTAGTCACTAATTAGTTTGCCATGTTACCAGATAATATTCACTCACTCACTCACTCACTCACTCACTCACTCACTCACTCACCCACTCACCCACCCACCCACCCACCCACCCACCCACTCTCCTCTTCGCTCGCACTGGAGCATAAGGCGCCAACAAGTCTTCTCCAGCAGGTCTTGGGCCAGCCAAGTCCAGATCCAGTCTGTGTGTGTCACTCGCTGCTCCCGACGTATTCTCTTCTGAGACACCTTCCCTCAAACCTCTCAGTCGGTTCTCAATCTTCTTGTTTGCTGGAGCGTACAGTAGAGCGTACAGTAGAGCGTACAGTAGAGCATACAGTAGAGTGTACAGTAGAGCGTACAGTAGAGCGTACGGTAGAGCGTACGGTAGAGCGTACAGTAGAGCGTACAGCAGAGCGTATAGTGGAGCGTACAGTAGAGCGTACAGCAGGGCGTATAGTGGAGCGTACAGTTGAGCGTACAGTAGAGCTTATACAGTAGAGTGTACAGTAGAGCGTACAGTAGAGCGTACGGTAGAGCGTACGGTAGAGCGTACAGTAGAGCGTACAGCAGAGCGTATAGTGGAGCGTACAGTAGAGCGTACAGTAGAGCGTATACAGTAGAGCGTACAGTATAGCGTACAGTAGAGCGTACAGTATAGCGTACAGTAGAGCGTACAGTAGTACTGAACGTACGTTGGATACGTGTTGGCGTAGTAACAGTAACGTCATATTTGTGTTTGTCATTATTTCGCAATAGTTTATGCCTACTACAGCGAGTGCGCCACTGACGTGACTTAAATATGCCCACGCTGTGTGACCTCAAAAATAGCGCGCACATCTCAAGTGTTGTTCTGTTTATCTAGACGGAGACAATATTTATTCGGATGTACACGTATATGTACTTGTCAGATGTCTTCAGTGCGTTTGACTACTGCTGCTATCGGTAGTGGTAACACGTTTCTAAGGGAATCTTTCTACCATAGTGAATACATTACTGTCAACTGTAGTATGCACAAATATATATTTTTCAAATAAACTTGGAATATAAAATAGTGATGTTTCATAACCGTGTGTATTAACAATTCGCATACAACGACATTATTTTTACACCGTCCTTCCGACCTGTGAGCTTCAACGCCAACAGTGGTAGTCGTTTTTGCCTAACATTGCAGTCACAAATTGACGACCTTTTCCGCCATGGAACTGCTTAGGCAAGGAAATAAAAATTGTCGAATCAAAACGTACTAACTGGTGTGTATATGACTGGTTTGCTATTGGATCACTTTTAAAGACACCGAAACATGATATAATTTGGCGATTCCAAATGTTCAATTTCTGCCTGGAATAAAACAACGATTCGCCTCGTAGTTTCATTGGGGTCGATTCCTCGCCAGATTCCCTCTGTCCGCCTGGTAGTCGACGGTGGAAACGGGACTTGTGTGATGTTAGTCGGGCGGCAACACACATCTTAGAACCTGGTATAACCACACCCTAGAACCTGGTATAACCACATTCTAGAACCTGGTATAACCACATTCTAGAACCTGGTATAACCACAACCGTGCACTAGAAACCCAAAGGCAACCTAATCCTATCTGGGATGAATCCACCGTTGACACCGACGTATACGGCACATTGGGGGGGGGGGTGGTGGTGGCATGGGACAATAGCCCCTTTATCTTTGGGATAAGAACTTATCAAGAATAACCTGTTGTGCTAATACAACTCGCAGAACGCACAAATATCAACAACATCGTAGATGAAGTAAAGAGGTCAGACCATCGTTATATATATATATATATATATATATATATATATATATATATATATATATATATATATATATATATATATATATATATATATATATATATATATATATATATATATATATATATATATATATATATATATATATATATATATATATATATATATAGGCTTCCGGAAATGTTGCAGAATGTAGGGACTAAAAATTCGCAATTTAGCCGATTTCAGTGATTTCATTTGCCAAGAAGCAACCGTATTCAGCCAGCGAAGAAGCGTAGGTATTTTGGTGGTGACATTTCTGAAACACCGCTAGGCTTATTAAAGGGCAAAAACTGCGTATTTTGGAGGTAGGCGCATTTGGGACATTATTAAAATAGAGCTGAAGGTATTGGATTTTGGCAAAACTGTTTTAAAGAATTTGTTACGGTCCAGTTTTCGTATAGTCAGACAAAACGTTAACATGGCCACCGATGGGGAAATACATTGTAGCGTGTGCCCTAAAGCAGAGACGATGGAGATCGCTTGGCCATGTACTCCGACAGGAATAGCCTTCCACACGCCACTCTCGAATATACGACACGTGGAAAAAGAAAAAGAGGCAGACCGCTGGGCACCGTAAATATATGGGATGAGTGTAACGCGAGACCTTGAAGACCAGGAATGAACTTGGCTGACTCGGCACTTGGAGAAGGACTGTTGAAGAAGAGATGAAGATGGCTGGGAATACCAGGAATGAACTTGGCTGACTCGGCACTTGGAGAAGGACTGTTGAAGAAGAGATGAAGATGGCTGGGAAGACCAGGAATGAACTTGGCTGACTCGGCACTTGGAGAAGGACTGTTGAAGAAGAGATGAAGATGGCTGGGAAGACCAGGAATGAACTTGGCTGACTCGGCACTTGGAGAAGGACTGTTGAAGAAGAGATGAAAATGGCTCGGAAGACCAGGAATGAACTTGGCTGACTCGGCACTTGGAGAAGGACTGTTGAAGAAGAGATGAAAATGGCTCGGAAGACCAGGAATGAACTTGGCTGACTCGGCACTTGGAGAAGGACTGTTGAAGAAGAGATGAAAATGGCTGGGAAGACCAGGAATTAACTTGGCTGACTCGGCACTTGGAGAAGGACTGTTGAAGAAGAGATGAAAATGGCTGGGAAGACCAGGAATGAACTTGGCTGACTCGGCACTTGGAGAAGGACTGTCGAAGAAGAGATGAAAATGGCTGGGAAGACCTTGGCTGACTCGCTCAAGAATGTACTGGCCTGAGAGGATTTGATGGCGCCTTATGTTCCGGTGGGAGCGAAGAGACCTGAATGAATGAATGAGAACCCTACAAACGTCACATTTCGTCAAAGGCGTGTAGGTCGTATGACTCGTAGGCTCGTGTGACTTTTGGACTATAGAACCAGACGCGTATTACACACCCACTACTAGGGGTCGCCACTGAGGTTACCTCTGATTGAACTTGAGCGGACGTCGGGATATTGCTGCGATATTACAGCGCCGCCATCTCCGTCGTGCGCCGATATTTCTATAATTTACTGACGAACTCGCGATTATCGAATGGCGTGCGCGCCGGCGCGTCTATTGGACGCCGGAAGCCGGCGCCTGTTACGACGCCCGCTCGCCAGTTAATCAAATCTGGCGCGCGAAGATTAGAGCTATTAGAAACGTTCTCGCAGAAACACTTTTTAATCGGTTTAGGCGAAATGCAGCAGCGGCGGTCGACGCTGCACTAGCAATCGATTTGTCGGTCGCGTGGCGCGCGGCTTACTTCAGTAGTGGTCAGTTCCTTCAATGTTCGGCGGCTTCGGGCGCTGATCGGTGCCGTAGACATCGGAGGCGCGGCGAGCGTGCGGCGCTATCCGGCGATGGCGCATCGGCGTGCGTCTGGCCCGGCCCTGGCTCCCAGCGGCCGTGAGCGGAGCGTGCCGACACGAAAAAGGCGGCCGCTTATTAAATGATGAATGCCGGCGCGAGTGGTCTTCTCCGTGGCGCGAGGGGGCTTCTCCACGGCGC
>BSQZ01000024.1:4975000-4980000 GCA_033239005.1 Lamellibrachia satsuma
GTGGTTTGGTTGCACGGTGTCGTTCTAAGTTTGCTTTCTACGTTACTGGCGATGCATCATTGTGCACCAAAACGCACTACGCAGAGTAGGGGAAATTGCACTATGTTAGACAGGGGGTATGTTAGACAGGGGGTATACACTTGATGTGATATGGGGGAGAACCCGCCCCGGTATAGGTAAGAATGCACCATGTGCTTTAGGGAAAAAAATACTAAGGAATATAGAGATAAATGCACCACGTAAGATAGAGGGAAGCGACTACGTGAGACGGGGAGAGTGCACTACCAGAATAAGGGAGAATGCACTATGTGAAATATGGGAGAATGAATTATGTGAAAATGGGAGAATGTACTACGTGCTATAGGAGAGGGGAAAATGCACCACACGGGAAAGGGAAGGATGGACTACGTGAGATACTGGAGAATGCATCACGTGACAATGGGAAGAAAATCTGACACGGCACACGGGTTCAATGACCCCCCCCCCGCTAAGTCCACCACCGACTGGCGTCCGAGAACGAAACACAAGGTGCACGTGATAACACCGTGCTCGTGTACAATGCTCGCCACCGAGCGGTCCCCCGGGGGGGTAAACCAGACACGACGTGGGCGTGAAGACACACACGCACGTGCGTACGAGTTGAGTCCGCGGGCGATAGGAACGCTAAAGTTACGCGTGGAGTCGGTTGACGCCAGCCGGCCGGGCGGGCGGGAGGGCGGGCGGGCGTGCGGGCGGCAGCCGTTGTTGGAGTCAGCTGTGGCTGACGACAGTGGGGCGCGCGCCGTGGGCCGCGGGCTGCTCGAGCGAGCGGCGGCGGCGGCGGCGGCGGCGGCGGCGGCGGCGGCGGCGGCGGCAGCGACCACTAGTCGAGGACGGCGAACAGCGCAGAGCGACGGCTGCCATCGATCAAATGTTATTTATCAGTTCGCTTATCCTCAATTAAATTATGCCTGGCCGACTGCGATTTGCCGACTGAGCGCCTTCTTTGATCGCAGTCGACAGTCGTCGACGCCGCCGACAGCCGCATTGTCTGTCTGACCCGGCCTCCCTCCCTCCCTCACTCCCTCCCTCCAACCCTTCCTCTGTCTTTCCTGTGATCAGTTGCTCAGTCGTTGCTCCCTGCCTTCCTCTGTCCGTTCATCCATACCAAGTGCTTCCAACCAGATAAACCAACTTCCGATCCTTCCTCCGCCCGTCACTCATTCCTCTTCTCTAACTAACTACCTTCAAACTCCGCACATTTACTTGCCCTGCCCTGCCCTGCCCTGCCCTGCCCTGCCCTGCCCTGCCCTGCCCTGCCCTGCCCTGCCCTGCCCTGCCCTGCCCTAACGAGAGGAGCTGTCCTGGCGAGTGGAGCAGTCCTGACAACAAGGGCCGTCCTAACAACAAAGGCCGTCCTGAAGACATGACGGTCCTGGCGACGTGACCGTCCTTACGAGAATGGCGACACCGTGACAAAGGCCGTCTTGACGACATGGGCCGTCCTGACGACGTGGTCGTCCTTACGGAATGGTCGTCCTGGAGACAGGGCACGTCACAACGACAAGGGCTGTTATGACGACAAGGGCCGTCTTGACGACATGGGCCGTCCTGACGACAGGACCGTCATGTCGACGTGGTCGTCCTGACGACGTGGTCGTCCTTACGAGAATGGTCGTCCTGGCGACAGGACCGTCCTGACGACGTGGTCGTCCTTACGAGAAGGGTCGTCCTGGCGACAGGGCACGTCACAATGATAAGGGCTGTTATGACGACAAGGGCCGTCTTGACGACATGGGCCGTCCTGACGACAGGTCCGTCCTGACGACGTGGTCGTCCTTACGAGAATGGTGGTCCTGGCGACAGGGCACGTCACAACGACAAGGGCTGTTATGACGACAAGGGTCGTCTTGACGACATGGGCCGTCCTGACGACAGGTCCGTCCTGATGACGTGGTCGTCCTTACGAGAATGGTCGTCCTGGCGACGGGGCACGTCACAACGACAAGGGCTGTTATGACGACAAGGGCCGTCTTGACGACTTGGGCCGTCCTGACGACAGGACCGTCCTGGCGACGTGGTCGTCCTTGCGAGAATGGTCGTCCTGGCGACAGGGCACGTCACAATGACAAGGGCTGTTATGACGACAAGGGCCGTCTTGACGACAGTGGCCGTCCTGCCAAAAGGGCTGTTCTGGGGACGGCGGTCGTTCTAATGAAACCGGTCGTGGCCGCCCTGATGATAGGAGCCGTTTTGAAGCCATTACCGTTATGATGACAGAGGCCGTCCTAACGACGCGGGACTTCCTGACGAGAGGGGGCATTCCTGACGACAGGGGACGTCCTTAAGACACGACTGTACTGGCGACACGGGCCGCACAGACGACAGGGACCATCCTGACGACAGCGGCTGTCCTGACGAGAGCGGATGTTCTGGCGTCTTTTAGCGCCGTCCTCAGCGCGCCAGCCTGGTTTGTTTACGGCGTCACGAGCATAAATAAGCGGAGGAATCCAGCGCTGACGGGATCCAGACGACGCGACCCGTGTCGATGGCCGGGCCACGGCCACGTGTGGAATGTACGGCCGCGTGGTGGCAGACACGTGTACGGTGTTGTACATCCGCGTGGTGTTGTTAATCTCTGTGTTATTTGGAATTCGCGTAGCGCCGTACATGAAAGAATTAGTAGCAAGGGCAAACACAGCCACGACAGGAAGTGAGATAGGCTAAACACACTGGTTGAATAACTTTACGTCAAGTAAGACACAGGTGAACCAAGAGTAATCGTTCGTTCTCACTCGACAGGACCATGCCTGCTTATTGTTACTCAAGTATGGTGAACCTGCATGGCGGTAACCAGTACTATCATATGCCATATTGTGTTTAATAGTAATGATTCCTTTAATTTACGTCAAGTCACGTAAGTTACGCAGAACTTTTCAGACGTGCGTACTCTCTAGCAGCCATTAAAAACGAAGGTTTAATGTGCACTGCGCAAAAAAAACACCACTTCAAGTACAATGGCGTGAAACTGGATGAAACTAGCGAGACGGATTGTGAACTATTACTGAAAGAAACAGGAAACTTTAGAAAGCGTTTACAAAGCGGCCATTTCAAAGGAAGCTAGTTCCTGTCGACTGAACCCCACTCACGTCATAAGCCTCCGTGAATGGGAGGCGGAAATGACTGTTTGCGCGTCGTCTAACGTCAGTCGAACTCTGATTCGTGACGTTGAATTTAAATCGAGTGCTTCTCACAGCGCGTCGCGATCGATGCGTCGTTGCACTCGAGTCGCGGCGCCGTCGCGCGGGGTTTATCGTTAACGAAAGTTCGCCGACACAACTATGCATAGATTATCGAGACGCGATGATAGAGCGGCCTGCCGCGTCGGCCTGGCAGCGGCGCTCGCCCGGCAACGCGTACGCAAACCGCCCAGTAAACAAGCGTAAACATTCGGCGGGCCGGCTACGTTCGCGCGCCGTCTCTGTTTATTAGTTTTGCCGCGTTCCCGGCCAACGCCAGACGCCTTCGAGCGCGTCTGTTTCCCGGCGGCCGGAACACGTCTTACGGCGCCGTCGGGGCCGTTGATGCGGCGACGGCGTTGAAGGCGGCGGTTGAGCGCGCAATGCGAGAACGCCGCCTGTAGTCTCGATCTCCGCGCTGATAACGACTGACGTGTGAAGTCTGCAGGGCGCGTTGCGCGTGGTCCTATCCGCCGCCTTTCGCCTCCGCGCCACGTCGCGTCGTCCGCGTGGCACTAAACGAACTTGTGCGCGGTTATCGCACTCAACCGGTCACGTCGATGCGTGTATGAATTCTGCCGGCTTTTCCCGTCTTATTTGGCTCCTTGCACTCCCAGTCAAGTTTTTTTTGGTGGCGACGCCACTGACAATTACAACTTAATTCCTCAAAAATCATATACCACTGCTGGTTTCACGAAGCGATTGTAGCACGCGAAAGAACTTATGTGAACGTTTGACGCAGATCAAGTAACTCTGAACAATCGTAGAAAACACGGTTAGTTGCTAACAATTGAACGTAACAACGAACTATTGTTTCGAGTGAGGTAATTTTCGTCAAACGTCAACATAAGTTCCTTCGTGCGGTGCGATCGTGTTGCGTCTCACGTCTTGAATCTAAATGGCTGTGAATCAGTGCAGTTATTTCAATTAAATTGTCTACTTTTTATGTTTGTATAGTACCTGACTATCATGTAGCCATGTATATCTGCAGTTATTCACTGGATTCCCCGTGGACTGGATGTTGATAAGCATTGACGTTGTAATTTTTATGTTGAAACCATTGTCTACACGCACTAAGCATATTTTAATCATCTATTTCAATAACATATCACAAGTTTTGTTGTTAATGTTTTATCAACAGATAATTGTTGTGCATTACTGTTAAATATTTTTGGAATATCAATCGCATAAAGAATAGGTCCCAATCAGACTTTAGGCAAAATTATTTTCTTCAATTGCAATTCTCATGTTTTTTTATTAAAGGTCAATTCACTATTAATCAAGTCAATTTAAAATTCAAACAATTACATCAATTCAATTAAGACCCTGGGTCTGGTCCCCATACGGATCATTGCAGATCTTGAAGAATGACATACGTATCATTGCAGATCTTGAATAATGACATCAAACCATCCAGATTATACACCTCTTACCATAATCTTCATTTTTTATCCGAAAGAAAGTAAGTTATCCACTGTATAAAAAAATTATTTTGTGGCACTTTGTGAAAGTCCAAGAATGTTTAATGACTGTGATGACTGGTTTGTCTGACACTAAGTAACGGCACAACCGAGTCGCCGACTGGCTGGTTGTATGTGTAGCCGCAACCGAGTCACCGACTGGCTGGTTGTATGTGTAGCCGCAACCAAGTCACCGACTGGCTGGTTGTATGTGTAGCCGCAACCGAGTCGCCGACTGGTTGGTTGTATGTGTAGCCGCAACCGAGTCACCGACTGGCTGGTTGTATGTGTAGCCGCAATCTAGTGGCCGACTGGTTAGTTG